>CAUYTI010033149.1:0-38994 GCA_963575145.1 Galago senegalensis | reverse complement strand
CTCAAGCGGCTAAGGCTCCAGCCACATACACCTAAGGTGGCAGGTTCGAATCCAGCCTGGGACACCAAACAACAATGATGGCTGCAACCAAAAAATAGCCAGGCGTTGTGGCGGGCGCCTGTGGTCCCAGCTACTTGGGAGGTACAGGGGATTCGCTTGAGCCCAGGAGTTGGAGGTTGCTGTGAGCTGTGATGCCAGGGGGTAGAACCCAGGGGGACAGCTTGAGGCTCTGTCTCCAAAAAAAAGAACTGTGGTCCCAGCTACTTGGGAGGTGGAGGCAAGAAACTCGCTTGAGCCCAGGAGTTGGAGGTTGCTGTGAGCTGTAATGCCACAGCACTCTACCCAGGGGGACAGCTTGAGGCTCTGTCTCAAAAAAAAAAAAAGAAAGAAAGAAATGGACTGTGCCCTGGGGAGGGTCTTTGGGCCCCCTGACAGAGCAGGTATTGTCCCTTTAGCTGGTAATTGAGGGAAGGTCCAGGAGGTATTGGGAGAAGAGGTAGGATAGCAGGGGCACTCAGTGTCCTCCCTCCAAGTTTCTGATTCTCTGGGGTCCCAGGTTCCTCAGTTTTTATTCTCCGAGGGATGTCTGGGCTTTCCCACACACCAGCCCAGGATCCAGGCCCCTGAGACCTTACAACCCCACCATCCTGAGGCCCGGCCCCCTCACCTGCCGGGTTTGTCCTTGCAGGCCTGCAGGCGTGCTTGGACCTCATCATATGTGAGGAAGGCCATGTAGCCTGGGTGGTTGACTGCCAGGAGCTGCCAGTTCTTGAGGAGTGTTGGCCAAGGCTGGGGTGGGACAGGGCTTGGGTCAGGGAGGGACCAATGAAACACCCACATTCCTAGTGCCTCCCAGGGTCTAAGAATCCAGCCACATCATTTATACCCATGGTGGGCCTAAGGAATATCTCTTTTATACAGAAGACCCAGACCGTTCCTTCCCCTGGACCCAGGGGTCCAGGACCTCCAGCCCTTCCTCTCTCAGACTCAGGGATCCAGGTTGCCCCCTCCCTCTAGGATCCAAGAGTCCAGGTCCCCAGTCTCAGCCTTCTCTGACCTGGAAGAGCCTGGTGAAGATGTCAAACTCGAAGATGGACACGTGACCACTGCAGGTGAGGTCAATTGTAGAACGCAAGGCCAGGGCTGTGGGACCAGGTTCAACTGGGTGGCAGGCGCAAAGGAGTGACTCAAATTCGGCCCAGGGTAGCATACACCTGGCAGGGGTGGAATGGAGGAGATGAGCTGAGGCGTCTGGTAGCCTAGGATGGGGGGATTGGCAGGAAGGAACCAGCTGGAGGCCTGGACTCCTGGGTCCCTTGGAAGGAGCAGGATGGGGCTTCCAGAGCCAAGGAGCCTGGGGGCAAGTGCTCACTCACCGGGCTCCACAGTGCTCCCTCCAGAAGGTGTGGGCTGGGGCCTTGGTGAGCTGGTACATGTGTCCACAGTACTTTCCCTTGGGGAAGAGCGCACACAGTTCCGAATGCATGTGACTGAAGATGAGGGCTAGCTTGGCCAGCTGTCGCCTGTGAGGATGAGCAAGGACCCAGGCTGGACCTTGGAGCTTCCATTGACACATCCTTCCCCCCTGAGAGGAATACTCCAGGGACAAGGCTGCCAGTCCTTCCTGACATATCAGTGCAGGTAAGAGTCTACTCCAAGATTGCCTGTCTTGGTCTGAGGACCCCTTCCCTTCTCTTCCTCATCTGAGAAGGAAGTGTGGACACTGCCCAATGTCCACCCAGCAATGCCCAGCCTCTACCTGAATGTTGGCATGGCTGGGGACCATGGGGGCAACTAACTGCATGGGGCAGTCTGCATGCAGCTCACGTTCCCAACATTCCTCTCAGGTTTTAGGTCACCAGGAGTGTGAGTATGGGCCCCTGTCTCTTTTCCTGCTCACTGCCTCCCTGAGTCACTGATGAGGATGTGGGGGCATAAGGGCAGCTCTGATCCCATCAGCTGTGTGATTTTTTGACAATTTCTTTTTTGCTCCCTGAGCCTCAGTTTCAACTGTAAAATGTGTCTAAGTATAGCCCCTGTATCAGGGGGAGCTGTGAGGATTCTTTTCTTTTCTTTTTTTTTTTTTTTTGAGACAGAGTCTCACTTTGTCACCGTTGGTAGAGAGCTGTGGCATCACAGCTCACAGCAACCTCCAGCTCTTGGGCTTAGGTGATTCTCTTGCCTCGGCTTCCTGAGTAGCTGGGACTACAGGCACCGTCACAATGCCTGCCTATCTTTTTCTTGTAGTTTGGCCAGGGCCAGGTTTGAACCCGCTAACCTCAGTATATGGGGCTGGCGCCCTACTCACTGAGCCACAGGTGCTGCCCTTTTTCTTTCTTTTTTTGAGACAGAGCCTCACTCTGTTGCCCTGGCTAGAGTGCTGTGGTGTCAGCTCACAGCAACTTCAAACTCCTGTGTTTGAGCCATCCTCTTGCCTCAGCCTCCTAATTAGCTGGATTACAGGTGCCTGCCACAATGCCCGGCTAGTTTTTTTATTAGTAGAGATGGTGGTCTTGCTCTTGCTCAGGCTGCTCTCAAATTCCTCAGCTCAAGTGATCTACCTCCTGCCTCGGCCTTCCAGAGTGCTAGGATTACAGGCATGAGCCACCTAGCAGTGAAGATTCTTACATGTCTTACAAGCACATAAAATGCTTAGCACACTGGGCAGAGAGTTGGCACTCAGTGCATATTAATTTCATTACTGTTTTTATGTTATTAATAGTGTCCTTGAGCACTCTGGGAGGCCAAGGTAGGTGGATTGCTTAAGCTCAAGAGTTTGAGACCAGCCTGAGTGAGAGAGACCCTGTCTCTACTAAAAATAGAAAAATTAGCTGGGCATGGTGGCAGGTGCCTATAGTCCCAGCTACTCAAGAGACTGAGGCAGGAGGATAGCTTGAGTCCAGGAGTTTGAGGTTGTGGTGAGCTATGATGATGCCACTGTACTCTAGCCAGGCCAACAGAGTGAGACTTTTGTCTCCATAAAACCAAAACTAGCTGGGCCTGGTGGCTCATGCCTGTAATCTTAACACTTGGGAGGCCAAGGAGGGTGAATTGCCTGAGCTCACAGGTTTAAGACCAGTCTGAGCCAGAGGGAGACCTTGTCTCTAAAAATAGCTGGGCCTTGTGGCAGGTGCCTGTAGTCCCAGCTACTTGGGAGGCTGAGGCAAGAGAATTGCTTTTGCCCAAGAGTTTGAGGTTGTTATAAGTGATGAATGATGCCATGGCACTCTACTGAGGGTGACAAAGTGAGACTCTGTCTCAAAAAAAACACAACATTTTCTTGGCTTGGTGCCTGTAGCTCAGTGGTTAGGGCACTGGTCACATACACCTGGGCTAGTGGTTCAAACCTGGCCCGGGCCTGCTAAACAATGGCAACTGCAACAACAACAAAAATAGCCAGGCATGGCTCGGCGCCTATAGCTCAACCGGCTAAGGCGCCGGCCACGTACATCTAAGGTGGCGGGTTCGAATCCCCAGCCCTGACCTGCCAAACAACAATGACGGCTGCAACCAAAAAATAGCCAGGCGTGGCTTGGCGCCTATAGCTCAACCGGCTAAGGCGCTAGCCATGTACACCTAAGGTGACAGGTTCGAATCCCCAGCCCGGACCTGCCAAACAACAATGACGGCTGCAACCAAAAAATAGCCGGGCATTGTGGCGGGTGCCTGTGGTCCCAGCTACTTGGGAGGCGGAGGCAAAAGACTCGCTTGAGCCCCAGAGTTGGAGGTTGCTGTGAGCTGTAATGTCACGGCACTCTACCCAGGGGGACAGCTTGAGGCTCTGTCTCAAAAAAAAAAAAAAAATCTCTAATATTTTTGTTTAATTTCTGTTTAGAGGATCTGTCCAGCTCTGAGAGAGGGGTATTAAAGTCCCCAGTTATCATGGTGTTATAGGATATCATATTGCTCAGACTAAGCAAGGTCTGTTTCAAGAATCTGGGAGCATTTAAATTGGGTGCATAAATATTTAGAATTGAAATGTCTTCTTGTTGTATTTTTCCCTTGACCAATATGAAGTTACCATCATTGTCTTTTTTGACTTTAGCTGCTTTAAATCCACATGTATCTGAAAATAAAATTGCAACCCCTCTTTGCTTCTGAATTCCATTTGCCTGAAAAATTGACTTCCAACCCTTAACTCTGAGTTTTGTCTTTTAACATGAGGTGCGTTTCCTATAGACAGCAAATAGATGGCTTGTGTTTTTTAATCAACCAGCCAATCTATGCCTCTTCAGTGGGGAATTCAAGCCATTGACATTTATTGAGATAACTGGTAAGTGTGGTAACGTTCTATTCATCTTACTTTGTGAAAGTCCATTGCTTAGTTTTGTCTTTTGCATCATTGTGAAACTAGGCTTTGTCCTTTAATTTCTGGGTGTTTACTTTGCTAAAGGTCCATTGTGATGGTCAGTGTGTAGAACAGGTTGAAATATTTCCTGTAAAGCTGGTCTTGTGGCAAATTTCCTCAATGTTTGCATTTGTACATCAATTAAAGATTTGATTTCTCCATCAATTTTAAAGCTAGCAGGATATAGAATTCTGGGCTGGAAATTTTTCTGTTTAAGTAGATTAAAGATAGATGACCATTGCCTTCTGGCTTGAAAAGTTTCATTAGAGAAGTCCACGGTCACCTTGACAGATTTGCCCCTGTAAGTCAGTTGGTGCTTACTCCTGGCAGCTTGCAAAATCTTTTCTTTTGTCTTGACTTTAGATAGATTCATCACATTGTGCCTTGGAGAAGCTCTATTTGAATTGAGGGGAGCAGGGGACCAATATCCCTCTCAAATGATGTCAGAATCTTTGGTGATATTTGGGAAATTTTCATTTATAATATTCTCTAGTATGGCTTCCATTCCTCTGGGGCATTCTTCTTCCCCTTCTGGGATACCTATAACTTGTATGTTTGAATGCTTCATAGAGTCCCATAATTCTGTCAGTGAACATTCTGCTTTCTCCCTCTTCTTTTCTGCCTCTTTAACTATCTGAGTTATCTTAAGAGCTTTATCTTCCACCTCTGAGATTCTTTCTTCTGCATGATCTAATATGTTGTTAATACTTTCTATTGCATCCTTAAGTTCCCTAAGAATCAACGTTGTTAAAATGTCTATACTTCCCAGAGCAATCTACTGATTCAGCATCATCCCTATTAAAACACCAACATCCTATTTTCAAGACTTGGAAAAAATGATTCTGCATTTTGTGTAGAACCAGAAAAATACCCCGTATAGCTAAGGCAGTTCTTAGTAATAAAAACAAAGCTTGGGGGTATCACTATACCAGATTTTAGGCTGTATAACAAGGCCATCGTAGTTAAGACAGCATGATACTGGCACAAAAATAGAGACATAGACATTTGGAATCGAATAGAAAACCAGGAAATGAAACCAACAACTTACAACCAACTAATCTTCGATAAACCAATGAGAATGTCCACTGGGGGAAAGACTCCCTATTCAATAAATGATGCTGGGAGACTTGGATATCCACATGTAAAAGACTGAAACTGGACCTGCACCTTTCTCCACTCACAAAAATAGATTCAAGATGGATAAAGGACTTAAATTTAAGGCATGAAACGATAAAAATCCTCAAAGAAAGAATAGGAAAAATACTGGAAGATATTGGCCTGGAGAAAGACTCTATGAAGAAGAGTTCAGTGGTAACTACAACAACAACAAAAATAAACAAATGGGACTTAACTAAACTGAAAAGCTTCTGTACAGCTAAGGAGATAACAAAAGCAAATAGACAACCTACCCAATGGGAAAGGATATTTGCATATTTTGAATTAGACAAAAGCTTAATAACTAGGATCTATACAGAACTTAAATTAATCCACACGAAAAAAAGCCGACAATCCCATACGTCAATGGGGAAGAGAGATGAAAAGAACCTTCACTAAAGAAGACAGACGAGTGACTAGCAAACATGAAAAACTGCTCATCATCCCTAATTATCAGAGAAATGCACATTAAAATCACCCTGAGATATCATCTAACTCCAGCGAGAATGGCCCATATCACAAAATCTCAAAACTGCAGATGCTGGCGCAGATGTGGAAAGAAAGGAACACTTTTACACTGCTGGTGAGATTGCAAGCTAATACAACCTTTTTGGAAGGAAGTATGGAGAAACCTCAAAGAACTCGATCTAGTCCTCCCGTTTGATCCTGCAATCCTATTACTGCACATCTATCCAGAAGGAAAAAAACCCTTTTATTATAAAGACACTTGTACTAGGCTGTTTATCACAGCCCAATTTACAGTTGCTAAAATGTGGAAACAGCCTAAATGCCCTTCAACCTAGGAACTGGCAAGCTGTGTATATGTATACCATGGAATACTATTCAGCCATTACAAAAATGGAGATTTTGCAGCATTTGTACTAACCTGGATGGAGGTGGAACACATTTTTTTTTCCTTTAAGAGACAGAGTCTCATTCTGTCACCTTTGGTAGAGTGCTGTCACCTTTGGTAGAGTGTCACAGCTCACAGCAACCTCCAGCTCCTGGGCTTAGGCGATTCTCTTGCCTCAGCTTCCTGAGTATCTGGGAGTATAGGTGCCCTCCACAACACCCGACTATTTTTCTTTTTTTGCAGTTTGGCCAGGGCTAGGTTTGAACCCACCACCCTAGGTATATGGGGCAAGCACCCTACTCACTGAGCCACAGGAGCCGCCCCGGAACACATTATTCTTAGGGAAGCATCACAAGAATGGAGAAGTATGAATCCTATGTTTTCAACTTCGATATGAGGACAATTAATGACAATTAATGACATGGTGGGGCATGGGGGAAGGGGAGGCCAGACAGAGAAGAAGGGAGGGGTGAGGGAAAGGAAAATAAAAAAAAGAAAAGAAAATAGTGACTAATTCTTACATAAATTGGATTTAATTTTGACCAAAGTACATTACTTAAACATTAATTTTTAATTAAACTTGTTAATATGTTGTTTAGGATATTGCATCCTCATTTATAAGTGAAATGTTTGTAATTTCCCCTTTGCAATAATATATTTTTTTCAATTTTAATATAAGGTGTATCCAGATTAAGTAGAATAATTTTGAAGTATTTCTTCTTTTTCTATTGTCTATAAGATTTGGAATCATGTTTTTTTAAATTATCTTTTATTTTTATTTATAAATATTAGTTGTCTATTTTTGAGACTTTGGAAAAAAAAATAAATACAGGTAGTCCCTGAGTTAGAAACATCCAACTACATACAACTCCCACTTAGGACAGAGACTATTACATTAAGTCTCTGAGTTACAAGCATCCAACTCCTACAGTTTAGCTTGTACTTATAAACAAAGGCTATTAAAGGTAAATGTACCTGTTACAATTTACATACAAATTCAACTTAAGACCAAACCTGTAGAACCTATCTCATTTGTAATCTGGGGACTGCTGATATGTACTGTATATACAAACATACTTTACATATTACAGATGAGAGTCCTGTACCAGATACGTGCTTTGGAAATATTTTCCCCACCACAGATCCTTTTTACTTCCTTAACAGTTTTAAACACAGCAAGAATTTCTTTGTTGTTGGTAAAACCAATTTGTCAATTTTTTCTTTTATGAATTTTATGTTTGGTGTCATGTTTAAAATTCACCAAACTCTGCATCCTGATGAGTTTCTTCTTTGAGGGGGGAATAGATATGACGTTTAGATTGAGTTTTTTTATTTTTCAATTATTTGTCAATCCTCCAATAGAGGATTATCTGTCCTCTATTAAACTGCTTTTGTACCTATGTCCAAATCAGTGGACTGTACTTCTGTGGGTCAATTCCTGGGTTCTCTATTCTGACTTATGCCTCAATCCCTCTTATCAATAAATACTCTTAGGCTTGACTCCTCTAGCTATACTCTTGAAATTGGCGAAACTAATCCTTCCCACTTTATTTCTCCTTTTCAAAATTGTGTTAGTTATTGTACTTCCTTTGTAGTTCCACAATATTTCTGGAATAATCTTCTCTATAAACAAGTCTTGTGAGGATTTTGATAGAAACTGCATTAAACTTGTATGTCAATTTGGAGAGAACTGATCATTCTTGAATGTTCTAATCCATTAACATAGTATGCTCTCCCTTTCTCTATATTTTCCTTGATTAGCTCACCAGTATTTTGTAGTTTTCAGCATACAAATTCCATACATGTTTTGTTAGACTTAAAAATAAATATATGAGCTAATGTGAGCTAATGTGAAGGCCTAGGACATTACTGATCATATGCTACCACAAACTTAGGCTGCACTAAGTTTGTAAAAAAAATATTTTCTTTAATAATAAATTAACCTTAGTTTATCATAACTTTTTGTTTATAAACTTTTTAATTTTTTAAAAACTTTTAAGTCTTTTATAATACATTGTATAGCTATACAAAAATAGTTTCTTTCATTATATCCTTCCTCTATAAGCTTTTTATTATTTTTAATTATTATTATTATTTTTTTGAGACAGAATCTCACTTTGTTGCCCTGGATAGAGGGCCGTGGTGTCATCACAGCATCAAACTCTTAGGCTTGGGCAATCCTCATGTCTTAGTCCACAAGTAGCTGGAACTATAGGCACCTGTCACAATGCCCACTGGTTTTTTTCTGCTTTTAGTAACGGGGGGTCTCATTCTTGCTCAGGCTGGTTTTGAATTCTTGAGCTCAAACAATCCACCTGCCTCAGCCTTCCAGAGTGCTAGGATTACAGATGTGAGCCACCATACCTAGCCTTTTAAATTTTTTTTAAATTGTAAACTTTCTTCTTGAAAACTAAGACATAAACTAGACTGGGAACAAAGAGTTGGTGTCATGAAGACAGTATTAAGCAAAAGAAATTTTTTAGCTCTATTATAATCTTACGGGACCAGGGTTGCATATGTGGTCTGTCATTGACCAAAACATTACGTGGTACATGCCTGGGTTTTGGGGGGGGAGGGGTTTGGGTTTTTTTTAGCCATTCTTTTAGGGTAGGTCTGCAGGCGATGAATTATTTTTCTTTTCCTTTACTTAAGACTATCTTAATATCCCCTTCATTCCTAAAGGATATTTTTGCTAGGTATAGAATTTGGGATTTTAAACTGTTTTTATACATGAAAAATATTAATGCCAGTGCCTCCTGGTCACCATGGTTTCTGATGAGAGATCCACTACCACTGGAATAATTTTTCCCCATGGTTAAGGCATCATTTCTCTTAGGCTGTTTTCAATGAAATTTCCCCCTGCCTTTAGTTTATGGAAGTTTCATAAATATCTTGGAGGAAATTTCTTTGGGTTTATCCTATTTGGAATCTACTCATTTTCTTGAATCTTTAGATTTATGTCTTCTGCCCAATGTGAAGAGTTTTCAGCCATTATTCTTGAAGTACTTTTCAGCTCTACCTTCTTTCTCCTCTCCTTCTAAGACTCTGATGAATGTTACAACTTTTGTTGTAATTTTTTTTTTGTTGTTCCTGAGTGTCTATTATTATTTCTCTTTCTTGTTCAAAATGGGTAATTTCTATTGTTCCAGCTTTCAGTTCACTCTGTCTTTTCCATTCATGATGAGGTTTTTTTTTATTCCAGTTATAGTTTTCAGTTATATAATTTCCATTTAATTCTTCTTTATATGTTCTGTGTTGTCAATTAAAATATAAACATCCTGCAGACTGTCACTAAATTCTAGATCTTAACTAGATCTTTTGTTTTAACAGGCCTCATGGCTCATCACTCCAGCAGGGAAGGTGGGGAAAGTCCTTATGACAGCTGGGCAAAAGGAGGACCTAGGCTCCCTACTACACTTCCCTGCTACCCCTCTGTTAATAACCACACGGGCTAGGACAGGAGGACTCATTACTGCTCCTACAGGACCTCTACAGGCACTAAGGAGTGGGAGTGCAGCCTCACTGTTACTGGGCAACGGTGAAAGTCCTTCCTCTCCTCTATGCCTCCTGTAACAGCACCAGGGAGGAGTTCACTATTGCCCAGAAGAGATGAAAAGTCTCAGCTCCCTACTGAGTCTTCTCTGGCACCACTCTGGCAGGAGGGTTAGGACCCCTTGTTACAACCTAGTGAGAATTTAAGACTACACTCCCCACTGGCCCTGTACTGGCAGGTTTGAGAATAGTGCCAGTTCTTTTCCAAGGTGTTTGGTTAGAGCAGGGTAGTTATCATCTAAACGTTTTCTGGGCAGAGAGCCATGGCTCATCCTGTAATCCTAGCACTCTAGGAGGCCAAGGAAGGAAGATCACTTCATCTCAGGAGTTTGGAGACCAGCCTGAGCAAAAGTGAGATCCCTGTCTCTACTAAAAGTAAATTAGCCAGGCATATGACAGGTGCCTATAGTCCCAGCTACTTGGGAAACTGAGGCAGGAGGATCACCTGAGACCAGGAGTTTGAGGTTGCTATGAGCTAGGTTGATGCTATGGCACTCTAGACTGGGCAACAGAGTGAGACACTATCTCCAAAAAGAGAACAAAAAAAGTTCTCTGACTATAAGCTGTTCCTTTTCTTTGCTTTTGACTAAAGAAGAGACAGCTTTTGTTGATGATTTTTCTTCTCTTTTTTTTCTGTGTTGTTGCTTTGCCAATTTCTCTAATACCATAACTATACTACATGAGGCCAAAAATAAAACCCAGGAATTCACCTCTATGTTACTGTCCCTCGCTAGTCTGCCTTCTCTTTCTCAGTCTTCTAATCACTTTATGTGTAATGTTTAAGAGTTTTAGTTGTACTTAGTGGAAGATTAGAAAAAAGTTCTTCTACTCTTTCCAGAAGCAGAAGTCCTTTTGTATCTATTTTATTATAGCTAGCTTTAGACATGAAATTGTCTTGTATTATCTTTTCAGTTGGCTACCAAAGTTATTCAAGCTTCTTCAAATGACTTGAGTAGGGGTTTTTTCTATTTCTGTAAGAAATGGATTGTTTGTTCCTCCAAAGTTTATTAGAATTTGCCAATCAAGATAGGTGATTTGGGTGCCTCATCGGTATAGAGTTGATAGGTTTCTAGAGATAGAAAGAAAATAATTCTGACAAGCACTTCTGTTCTTTTAGCAATTATCACTTACTTAGATTTTCTATTTCTTCTTGTGTCATTTGGACAACTCATAATTTTCCTTTAAAAACTTACTCATTTCATCTTATTTTCAAGTTTATTAAAATAAGATCACTCAAACAATCCTCAATAACATTTAAATCTGTAATATCTGCATTTATGCTCCTTTTTGGTTACGACCACTAGTAGTACCTTTTTCTTTTTTATCTTGGTCATCTTTTTAGACAATAGCATGTATACTCTCTGCAACTTTTCAAATGATTGGCTTTTAGTTTTGTTATCTAGCCCTTTAAATTCTTTTAATTATTTTCTGGTTTTATCCTTATTCTTTCCTTTTATTGTTTTAGTAGATTTATCTTCCATCTCTACACCTTTATTAGCTTATTTATTTTAAGTAGTTTCCTGTTTTCTGATGACTACATTAAATTCCCTCCAGCTCAAGAACCACTTTAGCTATTAGCCCACAAGAAGTTATGATATATAGTTTTTCCACGGTCATTCAATTATACATTTTTAACAATGCCCACTATGTTTCCATGATGTATTCAGGAATACATTTTTTCAGTTCCTTTTATCATTTTATTTTAATGACATCATAATAGGGCAATTTAGTTTATCACTTCTATAGAACTTGTTGAGACTTATGACATATTTGAGGTAAATTTTTATTAGAAAGGTTCCGTGTATATTTGAAAGTAATGTTAGTGTGTGTTTCTTCAGGGCAAGATTAACAGTATTATTCTAATTTTCTGTTTGTAGAAAATGGAATATTAAACCCTCACTGGAATTAAGAGTTTTGTAATAGTTGTTTGGAATTATCACTATTTGCTATAAATATTTTTAAATTATATTTTTATGTATATGGACACTCCTATTGGTTGACCATTCCTTTTTCACATTAAAGTTATCCTCCTTTGCCCACTTTCCTCCCTTTTTGGGCCTCAGAATTAATTCACTCTTACACCAGCCTTCTCTTTGATACTATTGGGCATTTCTTCATTAATCATCTTTTCTATGTCAACTGGTTTAAGGTATCTCTCTTATAAAAAAAAAAAAAGACAGATGGGGTTTTAATTTTTTAAAAATCCAAACTGAATGGCTACTTTTACTCGGTTTATGTACTTCCTGTCCATTTGGTCTTCTCCCACTGTATCACATCAGTTTTGTTTACTTACCCCTATTGCAGATCTTACCTCCCTTCTTTCCTGGTTTACATTAGATGCATTTTCTTTATTCCCCCTTCTTCCTCCTCTCAGAGTTTGGGAGATACATGTTCTCTTTATATTCTTTTGTAAGATAATAATTATCTTACTAAGAGAATTAATATTTGAAAACCAGTGATTATCTTAATCACTAAAAGAAATTTATATTTCTCTACTAAATTCTAAAATCAATCATATCCCTAAACCATTTCCTGATAAGAAGAAGTCTTTATATAAATTATCTTCACACATACAAACACCTTGAGTTTTTTTGAATTCCCTTTATACTCTGGCATTATTTGTTCCTTAAATAATATTTTATGAATGAACCCAAGAGATGAGGTAACCCAAACCTGGCTTAACTTAAAAACATTAAAAAGTTCTCACTGTTCTTCTTAAGTGACAGAATGGTTTCATATCATGAAAGCCATCCATTTTAAACTGATTATATGCTTTGAAATTAAAAGCAATCAATGTACAGACCATCTCCATTACTGCACTAATTATCTTTTACACCTTAAAAGTAATAGCTCCTAAGAGCAGGATCAAGATAATATAAAATGCCTAATTAAACTTAAATTTTTGAAAAATCTTTTGTAAATAGGCTGTTATAGTAAGGTAAAGCATCAATAATAAAGAATTTATCAGCATGGAACTAATAGGATTCCAAATTAAAAATAAATAATAGAAGCAGCCAATTAACCAAAGGTGATGCAGCAGAAGCAAATTTGTCCAATTTACTTTAATATCTGTCATAAAAGAATGAACTTCCTTTTTATCATAATGTAGTCCAAAACCATTAGATGGGGCTGTGCAAGGCAGGCATCCAAGCTTAGTGAAGTGGGGTGGAGGAGGGAGAGCAGCAGCCAGGATACTGGTTATATACTAAGAGAGCAATCTGGCTCGGCGCCCATAGCTCAACTGGCTAAGGCGCCAGCCACATACACCTAAGGTGGCGGGTTCGAATCCCCAGACCGGACCCGCCAAACAACAATGACGGCTGCAACCAAAAAATAGCTGGGAGTTGTGGTGGGCGCCTGTGGTCCCAGCTACTTGGGAGGCGGAGGCAGGAGACTCGCTTGAGCCCAGGAGTTGGAGGTTGCTGTGAGCTGTAATGCCACGGCACTCTACCCAAGGGGACAGCTTGAGGCTCTGTCTCCAAAAAAAAAAAAAAAAAAAAAAATACTGCCTCTCCAATGATGGCTGTTGAAGCTAGATGACAGACACGCAAGAGAGCACTATTCTCTCTCTAGGTTTGTGTGTGAAAGTTTTCACTAACAAAAGGAAGAAAATAAAAACAGAATGAAGAGAAGAAGTGAAAGAATCCAGAAGGGGAAGAGAGGAGAGGACAGCCTGTCAATTACCATGAAGAAAACAAAAAATGGAAATAAAGACAGAGGCAAGAAAAATCCACAACCATTAGCGTTTTCTCAGCTGAAATCTACTGTCCGGTAGTAACTTTGAACCTGGTTCTACCTCTTGAAGCCACAGACAAGAAATACTCTTCTATATGATACTTTTCTAAGCATTTAAAGAACACCATGTGCAATCCTCATATTCTTGTCTTCAGGGGAAGGATTCCCTGTGATTATTTGAAAATTATGACATATTTTCAAATATCTGCATAATCCTCATTTCTTTCTCAACTTCTACAGCAACATCAAATGTCCAGCAAAGTGCAAACTGTGTATCTATTATTCTATACATACAGTTATCTATACTCAAAACACAGGACAGTGCACATGTCCTCACTGTATTTTGAGTCAAGATCCTTTTAACAATCCATTCTAGAATTTTACCCTGGATAGAAATCAAGTTTAACCAGAAATTCATCAAATATTTAAATGCTGTGTTACAAGCTATTTATTGAAATGATTACTAACCAGTAATAGGTGAGTTTTATCCTATAGTAAAGTAGTAGTTTATATGCATTGCATATACAAGATAGTACATCAGGGTTGTTCAATTATAAAAAGTTAGTCTTTGCGTGGTTTAAGTGTTCACAGAGATTCCGAATTATTAATCCCTTATACTTAAGGCATTTTTTAATGTTTTATTTGATCAAGCTACATGTCTTCTGTCTTTGTCCCTCTTCCTTTTTTTCTTTTGTATTCTTTTTTTTTTTAATTAAATCATAGCTGTGTACATTAAAACTATCATGGGGTACAGTGTACTCCTTCTATATACAATTTGAAATACTTTCATCCAACTGGTTAACATACCCCTCATGTCTTTTTCTTAGTTATTGTGTTAAAACATTTATATTCTACAATTTGAGAGATTCACATGTATCCTTATAGGATGAACCATAGGCGTGATCTCGCCAATCACCCTCCCTCCACTCATCCTCCCCGCTCCCCTCCCCTCCCTCTTCCCTCACCCCATATTCCTGGGCTAAAATTGGGCTATAGCTTTCCTATGAAAGCTATAATTTCATAGTAAGGCTGAGTACCTTGGATACTTTTGTTTCCATTCTTGAGATACTTTGCTAAGAAGACTATGTTCCAGCTCCATCCATGTAAACATGAATGAAGTAAAGTCTCCATCTTTCTTAATGGCTGCACAGTATTCCATGGTGTACATATACTACAATTTATTGATCCATTCGTAGATTGATGGGCTCCTGGGCTTCTTCCATAACCTAGCAATTATGAATTGGGCTGCACATTTGTGTGTGTGTGTATGTATGTGTATACACACACAGGGTAGCCATAAAGTTTGAGTGCAATTTAAAATAGCTCATGAACTTTACAGACACCTGTATATGGAAAGCTTTGGTTATGTATATAACTCCTATTAAAACACTGGGATGTTTTGTTGTAATGTTTGTTGTAATGTTCAAATGGGAACATTACAAAAACACAGTGATTCCTTTTCAAGTTTTAAAGAGATAGTCTATTAAAAAAAGTGGGGGGAATTGTACATATACAGTTCTCATTATAAATTGTAATTATGGTCAGTGAAGTTGCTAGACATACTGAATTAGTGAAAACCGTGCTGAACCACTGGTCATGGGAAATACACAGGGTTAAGTTACTGCAAATCTCTAGTCACATCATTGTCACTGATACATAACTTTGTTTTGTGTGTTTTTTTAACATATATTATTGATTCCATTACACTGAACTCACAGCCAACAGTGCTATAATTTATGCCCAAACAAAGCTTATCTAACACCTATATTTTCCCCATAAGGCACATCACTACCCACTTTAGGCACATTACAGCCATTTCATGCTCCAGAACACTGGACAGCACCTCAGCAAAACCACCTACAAAAAAATGTGAAAAACATGGCACTAAATAGACTTCAAAAGGATTCTTGTTTACAATATGAGAACTGAAACAAGAAGCCTTAATCTTGTTCAACCTCAGCTGGGAACAGGCATGTAGGTGACTCAAACATTTTGCTGCTCTGAGTATGTCCACAAAAGACTGCCATATGCTGATTTGGGAGTTGCAAATAAATTTTAGCAGGTAGGCAAATTTACAAATACAAAATTCATGAATAATGAAAATACTATATAAGAAGTCTCTCTTTTTGGCTCAGCCTCTGTGGCTCAAGTGGCTAAGGCGCCAGCCACATACACCTAAGGTGGCAGGTTCAAATCCAGTCTGGGCCCGTCAAACAACAATGACAGCTGCAAACCCCCCCCCCCACAAAAAAATAGCCGGGCATTGAGGCAGACGCCTGTGGTCCCAGCTACTTGGGAGGCAGAGGCAGGCGACTCACTTGAGCCCAGGAGTTGGAGGTTGCTGTGAGCTTTGATGCCACGGCACTCTGCCCAGGGGGACAGCTTGAGGCTCTGTCTCAAAAAAAAAAAAGGAAGTCTCTCTTTTTAAGTTCAACTGTAGCATGTAGATTTCACTCTGGTCTTGAAAATTAAAATATGCTTTAATAAAATGCTCCACGAAATTCTCTAGAAAAGCAGTCAAGTAACCTTCACAAATAATATAAACTAAACAGCCAAGATCATTCCTTTACAGTAAGAATTTTAGTTAGATTTGCATATAACTTTGGATAATAAAGTAAATGTATTATTATATATAGTCTGTATACATACCTGCAGCTTCTAGTAAAGCTTCCAGTCTGGCTTGTGTTTCTGGATCTACTGTCCTGAGGTCTGCACCATCAGCAGTACCTGATAAAAGCAACTTGGAGGCCGTTTCCAGCATTGGATTTTCCAAATCATCCTGGTCCAAAATGAAAGACTCCACCTAGAAAACAAATACAAAAAAGGAAGGAAAGAGACAAACAAAAGGAGAAAAGGAAAGAGAGAAGTAAATAGAAGAAAAAAAGGGGGGACAGAAAAAATATTTTAACATAACTACTAATAGTAAATATAATGCTACTTTAAATAAATTAAATGGGATATATAAGCTTGCTGCCTAACTAAAGAGAAAAATGACATTTGTTGAAGAATTTAAAAATGTATTATTCATAAATAGTCTAAATTTGCTTACTAAAATCATATGTATTCTTTCTAACTTCAATTTTGTTACGACATATACATGAAAGTATGAGGTGAATGTTTTAGGCTATGAAATCTTTGACAGAAGACCTAAATCAGCAGTTGTCAAATGTTCTGCTTTCAGGACTCCATTATACCCTTATGAAGTACTAAGCTCCCAAAGACTACATATAAGGAGTATATATACTGATGCTTACCATCTTAGAAATTAAGCTACCAATTTAAAAAAAAAAAACACACATTCATTAATATCACAGTTGATTTTATCAGAAGTCTTTTAAGTACTAGGAAAGCTGTCAAGCCTAAGCAAAAATGAGTTACAAATTCTAATTTGCTCTTGAAACCATAAAGCACTGTCTATAAATACTGTTGATTGTTTTCCTTAAAGAGGTACAGTCACTTCAATCATTTTTAAGAATGCTTGACAAACACCCAATTTTGATAGGTAGTTTTCATTTATACTTTACAGTTAAAACGGCATTTCACACACACCCCCCCCAGAAAGTGGCTAATTCGCGTCATGTCTCAAAAAAACCCACACAAATGCTTTATGTGCACTTCCCATTTTGTTACACACAGCAATTAAAAGGATAGACACTCCAAAGTGGAGATTTCATAAAAGTTGTAATTTTACTTCTTCATCAAGAACATTCTTAAAGTGAAACTGGTTTTTCTTTTTTTTTAAACCGCCAGTGCATGGCAATGAGGAATACAATAAAACTAGTAGAGTTTGGTGCCATGCCTTGATCAGGAGGCCAGAAAGGTTTACCTACCACAATACTTTTGACCTCTTAGACACTCTGAAATGTTCTCTGGGACCCTGAAGGGTCCACACATCGTATGTTGAGAAGCAATGACAAGAAATGTATCAGGTCCAATTTTTGAAAATTTTAAGAATTAGAAAATAACCAAGTCCTAAGACATGAAGAAAAGTTTTGTTTGTGTTACTTATAAATAGGTACAAACATATATTATTTGCTCATAAAAATTTATCATTATTAATATATAAAATAATCACCATTTAATATGATCAGAGGAAATATATCTCACAAACCTAAGGTACTTCTAACATAGAAGTACAACTAACTACTAACTAAAACAGATGTAAAAGTTGTTAATAATCTAGAATATAATCAATGCTCATGCCTAGTACCCCTAAAGTCATGAATGACAAAAACCCATTAAGGAATAAATTCCTAACTATCTTAAACACACTAGAAACTCTGTGTTGTTCCATCTTTGAAAATCACCAATCAAGTAACTCAGCATACTACTATATTTAATCAATAAATTTAGTATTACAAGTTAAATTTGGGAAGAAACATTTCTCTCCAATGTTCCATTAAACTAAAGCAGTTTATATGAAATAATATTTGAGAATACTAATATTGCAAATACTAATAAAGCACAGAACACACTTAAAACAGACTCCATAAATATTTGTTTAATTTCATAAAACTTTGCAGTACTTTAATTTGTCAGTAACAATCATTAAAATGGCAGGGAGATAAAGATAACAAAAAAAGTGAAAACAATTTTTTTTAATTTTAAAATATTTTAAAAGGCAGTAGCAAATATAAACAAAGCATGAATCTTATAGGCTAATTAATTAAAGAGTTATAGTTTAGGAAGATTAAAGTATAGGAAGTAGACTTTGGGGCATGGTTTGGCCTTACAAGGTGTGATTCAAATTATAGCAGTAAAAAATGTCTTCCTATAATCAAACATGGTCCAGAAATTAATCTTTCTAAAGAAAAGTTTTTTTCTCAATGATATTGTCTCTGTTATCTGTATCATTTCATTCAATAAGAGAAGACAAAGTAAACAAAGAAAACCACATCTAATAAACATAGGTAAGTTAAACAGACAAAAAATTAAATAATATGGTATTTTAAAGTTTTAGAAAGAAAAAAAACCTCAAAGAACCATGTCAACTGCCAAATCAGAAGATCAGAGGTACTGAAGCTGTTCAAAAGAGACACTGAATGCAGATATAAAATGAAAAAGCTTTTATCAAATTAACTAATTTGTGTAAGTGGAGAGGAAAATAATGGCACTGGCAGACAAGTATAAAATTAAAATACAAAACAGTTTACTGTAGGAAAAGTCTAGAGGTTAGAAGTTAGATCATAGAGGATATTAAAATTACTTTCTGACATAAAGTCTCCTCTACCTTATTTTATCATAACTAGGCCTAGTGAAAATTCCCTAAAAATACTGCATTTCTGTCCCTTAATGAGGAATACTAAGTACAACAGCATTTGCTTTCCTAGTGACTTTGAACTTTCCCACAAAAATTCTTAAGTTAATTTTTTTGTTTTTGTTTTTGTTTTTAGACAAGAGTCTTGCTGTATCACCCTGGCTACAGTGCAATGTATCATCACAGCTCACTGCAACCTCAAACTTTGGGCTCAAGTGATTTTCCTGCCTTAGCCTCCTGAGTAGCTGGGACTGCAGGTACACACTTGGCTAATGTTTCTCCTGTATTTTTGGTAGAGATGGGGGTCTTGCTCTTGTTCTAAACTCCCGAACACAAGCAATTCTCCCACCTAGGTATCCCAGAGTGTTCGGATTATAGATGTGATGTGAGCCATTGCAAGTGGCCTCATGTTGATTTTTAAGCCCATGTTCCTTACTTATATATAAAACTTGATAACTTAAAAAACAGTAAAGTCAAATGACTATGAAAATTCTTACAGGGAGCTTTTATTTACTTATTTTTTTTGGAGACAGGGTCTCAAGCTGTCGTCCTGGGTAGAGTGCTGTGGTGTCACAACTCACAACAACCTCCAACTCTTGGACTTAAGCAATTCTCTTGCCTCAGCCTCCCAAGTAGCTGGGATTACCGGCACCCGCCACAACGCCTGGCTATTTCATTGCAGTTGTCATTGTTGTTTGGTGGGCGGGGACTGGATTCAAACCAGCCAGCTCCAGTGTATGTAACCGGCTCCCTAGCTGCTTGAGCTACAGACGCTGAGCCTTACAGGGAGCTTTAAAGGGGGGCAGGTAGGGGTGGTGCCTGTGGCTCAAAGGAGTAGGGTGCCAGCCCCTTATGCCAGAGGTGACAGGTTCAAACCCAGCCCGGGCCAAAACTGACCCCCCCCACAAAAAGCGGGGGTAGGGGCAGGGGCAAGTAACTTATCAGGATTAAAGAACAGAAATGACTATCTATTATTTCCACCAATTATAGATTAACAAAGCAGTGGCTAATTTCAAGGATATTATTATACTAGAATCTGAAGGCCCAGGTACCAGAATTGCTGTAACTGCTACCTGTATGACCAGCAAGTCACTGAGCCATCTCCATCTCTAGATCTTTATTTTGCCTAATTTTTTCATAGAATTGTCACACATGAATACTACATATATGTAATATATAAAACATATTTACTGTCTTTCTAAGCTCCATGAAAACAAAAATTTTTTTGGCTTACTGGTGAGCACCCAAACACTAGAAGTAGGCTTAACACATTATCAGGACTCAAGCAACTACTGAATAATTAAAAGAATCTGTAAAGAGGGTGAAATTTACCAGATGATTTTGAGATGCTTCCCTTTTAGATTCTCAGAGGCTCCAGAATAATTGGAGAAGAAGTAATCACAACAAATAAAAACTTTATAGATTTTATAGGAGACTTTAAAAATCAAACATACATTTATTAGAAACATTCTATATGCAAGAGATTATTTAATATGTTTATTATTACAGGTGACAAAAAATCTGTAAAACCAACCCTGGCCCCTAGGAAAGTTTGTACAAAAGAAAAATCATATGAGGTAGAAAGTGCGTAAGGCAATAGGAGAAAAGAAGTGTTCTTTATAAGAGTTCAGAGAGGAAGAAGAGAACTTCCTCCTTTAATATCAATTCCTCTCCTTTCCTTTCCAACTGGAAAGATACTGTGCTACATTACAGAGCAAGTGAGGAAGGATTGGTGCAATGAGATGCAATCTTATAAAAACACAAAAATAAGCAATCCCATTTTAAATTGAAACCAAATTACAAGTACGTATTTGGTTTGTCTTTACCACAAACCCAGATGAAGTGGTTCAGGTTAAAAATGGAAATGCATTTTCCCTTCGAAAACTAAATGTTAATTATTTCCAGAGAAAAAAATAAAGTCATTTTGAATCATAACCAAGTTCTGGAAAATAAAACACACTAAAAATGATCAGAATAAGAAATTGAAAAAAACATTTTAAGATACAGTAGAACCTCTGTAAGCTGTAACTGGTTGACATACAGAGGTAGTCAACAGAAGGAACTAGGCCTTAGTCCATGTGGTGCATATCTGGTCTATGAATATCAGTAACTTAAGGAGGTGGCAATGTAGGGAGGTGGTCAGCTACATAAGCTCTACTATATTTTCTTTAAATGAAATGTGTAAAGGAAAGGATGTCCTCATTAAGTTTATTTCAAAGGAAAAAGGTCTTTCAAAGTTACAATTTTTATTTTTTTTTGGCGGTTTTTAGCTGGGGCTGGGTTTGAACCTGCCACCTCCAGCACATGGGACCAGTGCCCTACCCTTTTGAGCCACAGGTGCCACCCAAAGTTATAAATCTTTAAAGGCTTAACAATTTAAGTTATACTTAATGTATTGTGGATGTGTTTGACTAGCAGGGTATTTCATGAAAGAATGCTTATACATCAAATTATTATCTAATATAAAGAACCATCAAGAAACAAGAGCCTTAGAAATCACCAGGTTCTTATCATTGTTTACAGAGAAGAAAAGTACAAGTACCCTTATTTAAATAACAGGTTTCTAAATATCTAACACCCAGTGACCAGTTATCCAATTAACTAGTTCAATATTCTTTCCACCAGAAAATTCAATGGTGGCATAATAAGGAACCAAACATTGCTCTAGAAAAAGTGACTTTAAATTCTACATTTAGAGATCAGGCTATCACTACCTGAAACCATTGTTTAACTACTAAAAGTGGGACAATCAAACATCATATGCCCCTGATTTATGCAACATAAAATACTCAGCAACTCCTATGAAGTATTCTTGACCACCTCCCCCCAATAGGGACTTTAAACCTTTAAAAATGACTTCCAGTATAGAAATAATAAGGCAAATACAGTGACAAGATAAATCAGTATTTCTCTACGTAAGTACTACTGACATTTTAGGCCAGAAAAGCCCTGTTTGGGGGGCTGTCCTGTTTACTTCCACATATTTAACAGAATCCCTAGCCTTTACTCACTAGATGCCAGTAGCTACCTTCCTTCAGTTTGTGGAATCAAAAATAGCTACAGACATTGTCAAAAGTAAGAGAAACTACGATAAAAATCCTGGGGAGAGTAAGGAGGTTGAGAAGCACCAAGTTAAACTGAAGCTAAACAACAAATCTAAAATGTGGAACATTTTACCAATACAAATGGCCATTTTCTTTAAGTAAGTAGGATGGAAGCAAAAAAATTTTTTTACAGTAAGAATTGTTCCAAATTAAAGAGACTCAAGAGACATACCTGGCAAAATAATATAGAATTTACTTAAATCCTAATTCAAACAAGCCAATTGTAAACAAAGCATTTTGGGGAGAAGCAAAGAAATCTTGAATACAAACTAGGCATCAGATAATATATAGGAATCACTGTGGTTATGTAAGGAAGTGTCTGTATCTTTTATTAGACATGCACACTAGAGCGTACAGGAACAGTGTCAGAAACTTGCCCTGAAATACTTGAGGAAACAAAGCTTTGTGGCAAATTCTTGATAATGTTAAATCTAAGATATAGATATACGGAGGTTACACTAGCCTCTGTACTGTGCATGTTAAATCCTTTTAGTTTTTAAAGACTACAGGTGATATTTACTGCAGAGGTTTCTATTTTATTAACAGTAATACTACTTTGATTGGTAGAGTAATTAAAATTACTTTTCACTTTCTCCCCAAAGTAAGCCTGACTTAATACAAACAATAATAAAAAGCAATGTCTTTTAACAATAGTCAGAACTAAATAGAATTGTTTCTACCTTTAGTGGTACTCTAAATCTTTCCATATGCCAAACACAGGAGCACTGAAATTTGGAAATACAGGGCCATCAGAACCAACTGTGAACTTTAGCATTACATTTCAAACTACTCCACAAAACAGATACATAATCACTGTCATGTTAGAGAAAAACAATTCATTTTGTACTTTAATAAACTAGTATTTATTCCGAAAGATGGGGAAATAATATATTTTGATTAACTGGACATGATGCATAGAAACATCCAGCACCAATTACAACATTCTGACCAGTGGAGAAGAGAAATATAAAGTGACTTTACTATGTCTCTTCCAACATCTTCCATAAATATAAAACACAGAAATGTGACTCTATGTGCAATAACTATCAAAAAGTTTTAAAAATAGCACTTACGTAGATACTAATATAGGGACTGTACAGAGGAAGGAGAAAACCATTCTGAATATGTGAAATCACCTTAAAATATGTGTTTAATTAGCAAAACCAAAAAATGTTTCTTGGTTAAGTCTAGTAAGAAGAGACAAGCTTTTGGCAAGTATGATTATGGAAAATGAGAGGAAGAGAAAAATATATGGATTTATTAAAACTAGAAAACCAAGTATTATTATAAATCAAAAAATGTAAAAGTTTAAACAAAATGTTTTTTTAAAAAAATTATCAAAATTAATTCAAGAAAAGATAGAAACCTAAGTAGACTATGTCTATTGAAGAAATCTTAATAAAAGCAACTAGCTCACTAGCATTCTATAATTTTATGGTTTTTAATATAAAAAGAAGAAATATAGAAAAAAAAAGAAATCTAAAGGTAGTCATAGATCTAATTTTGAAAACAGCACTGAACCCAAGTGGATCTAGAGGTAATCTCTACCAAATATAAAGAACATTATTATATACAACATTTTACAAAATAGAGCATTATCATTTTACTTAGAAGGCTCAGAAAACAGATAAGGGAAAACTCTCAAGCTCATCATAAATAACCCTATTAACAAACCTGAACAACAACAAAGTATAAATAAAACACACCATTACCAAACTAAATTCACAGAGGCAGTATAAAAGAATATCAAATAACAACCACAAAAAAAGAGATTAAAGAAAACACTAATTAATAGAATTAATTTAATATATAGAAGCAGTGATTATCCCTGCCTGGACTGCTTTTCTCAAAGCTCTCATTCTCCATGTCTCAGTGTATATTTTACCTTCTCTGATTACACTGCCAAAGGAAGATCTCTCCTCATCTTTCTACTTTTTCACTGCCTTTATTTCATCCATACCACTATCACAGCCTGAAGTCATTTTGTTCTTGTATATCTTGGTTTATTAGCTCTCTTCTCTATATAAAGAAAGAAAGGAACCATCCAGACTTACTTAGCACTATCCCTAGTACATGGCACTGCCTGTGGCCCAACGTAATACCTAAATAAATATTTGTTAAATAAATATTAAAAATAAAAAACATCATGACCAACATTAGCAAATGCATTAATGCAATTTACCACATGAAAATACTAAAGGTGAAAAAGAACATGTATCTTCCTAACAAAAGCACAAGATTAAACACAGTATCCATTATCATAAAAAGCCAAGAAGGAAACTTTGTTCACGATAAAATAGTCTACCAGAAATATAAGACATTAACTATAACTGTAAGATTTTAAAACTTAGAAGCATTCTACTTAAATCAGGAATATAAGTGAAGAGTTCTAGAAACCACGGCTTGGCGCCCAATCAGCGGCTAGGGCGCCAGCCACATACACCGTAACTGGCAGGTATGAACCCAGCCCGGGCCTGCCAAACAACAATGACAACTACTAACCAAAAAATAGCTGAGCATTATGGTGGGCACCTGTAATACCAGCTACTTGGAGGCTGAGGCAAAAGAATCTCTTAAACCCAAGATTTTGAGGTTGCTGCGAGCTGTGACACCATAGCACTCTACCAAGGGCAACATAGTGAGACTCCTCTGTCTCAAAACAAACAAACACACAAAGAGTTCTAGAAATCTAGCCAACACAATAAGACAAGAAGAATTAAACAACAACAACAACAACAACAAAAATAAAACCTAAAAACCAAAAAACAAACCCTAAGTATAAATACACACTGGAAAAGACAACAAAAAAATGCTATCTTGTACAAGAAACATAATCATCCTTTCAAAAACTTCCAAGAATCAACTGAAAAAGTATCCAGTAAGAGCAAAATATAAAAAATCAATAGCCTTACTATATACCAGCAATAACCCCTTAGAAAATAAACTAAACAATGGAAGAAAAGATGTAATTCACAATAACAACAAAAACTAAAAGACAGTCAAAAATACACCTAACAGGAAAAGTGTTAAGACCTACATGGGGAAAAAAAAGTATAAAACTTTACTAAAGAACGTTTAAAAATAATAATAATAATAATCCTGAAGAAATGAAGAGGCATACCATGTTCCTGGATGGGAAGAGTCAACAGTGTAAAGATGTCAATTCTCCCCAAATTTATCTGTAAATTCAATGCACTTCCAATCAAAATCCCAAAGGGATTTTTAATGGAACTTGATATGTTGTTTAGAATCAACATCTGGAAGAGAAAATACACAAAAATTGCCAAAAATTTCTTTGAAAAAGACAATGAAGGATGCCCTACTGGATTTCAAATATAACATAAAATGACAATAACTAAAACAGTAGGATAGTGAATCCAGAATACATATTTGAGACTTTTAAAATGTGATCAAGGTAGCATTGTAAGTCACTGGGGAAAAAAGGCATGGCTTAATTTTGGGAGAATGGCTACAAAGCTGGAAAAAATAGGCCTCTACCACAAAATAGACCCAAAAAAATCCTCTAGATAAAGCAAAATCTACTAGTAGAAACAAATAAAATTAAATAAGTAGAAGAAAATGTAACAGATTTAGTTGTTATGATATTGTATAAAAGAAGGCTCTTCTGGAAAGATATAAAACCTGGAGGCTAGGAAGAAAAGACTAATACATTTTGATAGCATAAAAATAAAAATGCAAAGATGTCATAAAATAAGAAAACTGACAAGCTAGGAAAAAATATTACAAAATATAATGTAACACATTATAAGAGAATTTTAAAGAAATTTTTAACTTTCAATAAGATAAAGACAAATGTCACAATGGACAAAGTGTTGTGAGTAGTATGCAATTTATAGGATAAATATGAATGTCCAATAAATATGCTCAACTTCACTGGGAGTCAGATTAATACAAATTAAAATGAGTCTTTTCATCCACTGACAGATAATATCTAATATTTTGAAGGAATACATTATTTGGCTAAATCCAAAATATGTAACATTTTCCTTCCAGGAATTTATTTAAAAAATAGTTGCACATGTAAACAAAAAACTGTGTTCATTATAAGATTGATTAAAGTAGAAAAAACTATAAATAATCAATATGCTCATCAATAAAATGGTTAAATAAATCACATACTGAACAGCTATATTAAGAATAAAGTGACTTTATATATAAAAGACTATACTGCAGCTATCTAATGTAACTGTCCTGCTCATTCTGTCTCAGCACAGTTGATCTCTTTTGCCTGTTATGTTCATGAACTTAATAACAGTGATATTTTCCCCCTTCAATTTGTTTATTTCCTTCCTCCTACTTAGTTCACTTAAGCAGGGACTCTATTTGGTTCTTTGCTCTAACCCTTGCATTTAGAATTGTGCCTCAAACATTAAGTATGTAAAAATATTTACCAAATAAATACGTGAATATGATGCAGCGTAATACTCCCCACATTAGGGAGTATTAGGTGGAAAAAATAAACTGTAGCAAAACAAACATGGTACAGACCCATTTGACTCAAAAAGTAAAAATAAAAAGTATACATGTACAAAAATGCACACAAAAAAATTCAAGTTGGATAAACCCAAGTTTTTAACAGTGATAATTAACGAATGAAATCAAAGGAGTTTTACCTTTTTACTTAAGCTCATACTTTTCTATATTGCTTACCTAAAAAACAAAAAAAAAAAAACTGTAGTTTTCTATTAGATGATTTTAGCAAATAATTAAGGAGAGGGCTCATCTTTAGACTTTCCAAGAAAACTGTTAAGAAATACCTAAACATTTCCATATTTCTAGCAAAAATCCCAAGAGAGTTATAACTATTTGCAGTACTTTGAGACATAAAGAATTAACTCACTGGTGTATATAATTCAGTAAAAGGTATGCATACATAAACCAGTTGTTTTTAAATGAAAGAAAGAAGCCTTGGCATCAAAATCAAGTATTGTAAGACTCAATTAAAGCAATTATTTTCCCAAAGAAAATAAAATTGGAAAAATATTACATTCTCTTCCTTCATTACTTTCCTTCTGCATCCAATGAACTTTTTTTTTAATTGAGGTCATCGAAGTACAATTCATAGCAAAATTCACCCTGTTTTGGCTGTACAAATCTCTGATTTTTGAAAAATACATAAAAGTTTCTAATCTTTATAATTAAGATAAACACATTCTAATACTCAAAATGTTCTGTCTTATATTCTGTAAGCAATCTTCTAGCACCACCCTCTGCCCCTACCAAACATGTTCTGTTTCCTTTCCTTTTCTTCTTTTCCAGAATGAAAGGACTCATACAAATTTGGGGGTTGGTTGAGCTGCTTTCTCAAACACATAATGCTTCTCAGATCATACATGTTGTAGCATGCATCAGTTCATTCCACTTCATTGGTCAATAGTATTCTATTATATAGATGTCTTATAATTCACTTATTCAATTAATGATTATTCAAATACAGTGCTTTATTATGGGCATTTTTCATTTCTCTTAGGTAAATACATAAGAGGACAGGTAATGTAACAAGTGTATGTTTGTATTTATAAGAAACTAACAGACTTTCCCAAGTTATAATACCACTTTGCATCCCTACCTGCAGTGCATGAAATTTACAGTTGCTCTAGATTCTCACTAGCATTTGGTATTTTCTATTTTCTTTTTCTCATCTCCCACCAACTGCCTGACCCTACCTATTTTACTAGGATAAAATCCTATAAAAATCACACTGTAGTTTTTTTCTGCATTTCCCTAATGGCTAGAGAATGATGTTAAACATTATTCCTTATGAGTTGTTTTTTTTATTTTTTTTCCTGGGGGGAGTTGGGTAGAGGGCGGACATCAGTCCATCTTCTGCACTAAAGTATATGTTAAGAACCTCATCCTCATTTTTTAATAACTATTTTCTCATTATTGAATTCTAAGAACTCTTATATTTTCTGGATACAAGTCCTTTATTAAACAAGTGGCTTCCAAGTTATTTTCTCCAAGCCAGTGGCTTGTCTTTTCAGTATTTTCTAAAGAACAAAAGTTTCTAATTTTGATAGTGTCCAAATTATCATTTTTCCTTTATGTTGTGGGTTTTGTGCCTTACAAAAAAATACCTCTACCTAGCCCAATGTCTCAAAGATTTCCTTTTATGTTCTCTTCTAGAAGTTTTAACTTTTACATCTAGGTTTATGACTCATTTCAAGTTAATTTTTACATATAGTACAAAGCATGAGTTGAAGTTCTCTTTATAAAAGGATATTGAAATGTTTCAGCATCGTTTGAGAAGACTACTTTTCCTCTATTAAACTGCCTTGTCATCTGTCAAAAGTCAACTGATCATCTATTATGGATCTGACTCTCTTCTGCTGAGCTGTTTGCCTATCCTTTCATCAGTCCTACACTGTCTTGGTTATATACCGTCAGAGTAAGTCTCAAAAGTCTCTGATTTAGTCTTTGCTTTTCACAATTACTTCAGTTAGTCTAGGACCTTTTCTATATAGACATTAGAAAGTTTGCCAGTTTCAACCAAAAAAAACTAGAGGGATTTTGATTGGTATTGAGTTAGGTCATTTGGAGGGATAATCAACATCTAAACAGTATTTTTTTAGTTTCCAACATATAAACTATAAGTATACTTTGTTAGATTCATCCCTAAGTGTTTCATGTTGAATTTTGTCAAGTTCCTTTTCTGCATCTATTGAGATCTTGAGTGTGTTGATATAGTGAATTAAATTGATTGAGCAGAAAATGTTCAACCATTTGGTCATGAGGTATTATCTTACAGAATTTTATGTCTACATTCATTATATACATTGGTCTGTAATTTTCTTATAATGGCTTTGTGTGGTCTTGGTGTAATGCTAGAGTAATGCTAATCTCATAAAAATGAAAGGGAACGTAAACACTATTTTCTGGACAGTTTATGTACAACTGGTACACTGATATTACTTCTTCCTTTAATGTTTCATATAATGTGCACATGAAACCATCCACACTTGGTGTTTTCTTTGTGGAAGAATTAAAGAAAAATGCAATTTCTATAATGATATAATATTCAAGTTACTTATTTATTCTTGAGTGAAATTTGGTAGTTTGTCCAATTTTATCCAAGTTAATTTGGATCCAAGAATTTGTCCATTTCACTCAAGTTAATTTGGTTAGCATAAAGTCATCCATAATACAGAAATCTGCCACCCCTGGGGATTAGTAGATTCTGGATAAATGTAGTTTCTGGCTGCTTGGGAATTACTACTAAAAATAGGCCTAAATAATTCTCTACACCATACCATACCATAAACTCTGTAATCCCTTGAAATTAATATTGAAATATACTAATTAAGAGCAAGTTAAGAAGAACTTCACTTATTATAACACAGTTTTACTGTATTATAAAATAGCTTTGTAAACGCAGTATGTAATTTTAGTTAAACGGCAGTCAACACGCTATATTGGTAGTTACATTCTGAGTCACCTGGCACACTTTTCTAGTGCTCACTTTCCTTTTCATTAATACTTTTGATATAAAGCACTTTCATAGTCTGTGAACGATATTTATATCTCAAGCCACAAATACATAGTCTTATCAATTTAATACACTTGGACTTTCATTTTTCCCCTGTGTAACTATTTATTGTTGATCTCTACAATGAAATTATTTACTAGATAGTTTCTAAAAGTGATTTTTAAAAGGCTTGTCTACAACAACATACAGCACTTAGACTGAAAGCTGGCCATATCTCCAGGAATACATTTTTAATCTTCTTACATTTCTTTGCCTTAAAAAAAAACCCAAGGCCCAAGCATTCTGTCATGTGACTTTCATATAAACTTATATCCACACCTTGTATTATTTAGGGCTAATGTTGGACAGAGTGAGACCCTGCCCTGTAAAAAGAAAAAAGAATGGAAATTACTTTGGGCACACTGTAAAGTTTATCAAACCAATTGAACAGCCATTGGCTCTATGGTTAACTTGAAGAAAAAGACTATTTAAGCATAGGTCCACCTGACATCCAAAAGGTCAAGAATTCCTAACAAATTTCAGTACATTTTCTATAAGGTATGCTGGCAAAATAACTTTGAAATATGCATGTCCAAAATTTTAGCCAAAAGTCGTATTTTGGCTCAAAAAAAAAAAAAAAAACAGACAGACTGAATGCTGACAGTCACATGATTCATTAATGTTTCAAGAAGTAATTCTTAGTATACTAAGTCTAGTATAAGAAAGAATAAAACTTAAAGGATAATTTACTTTTAAGATACTACAGCTTCATCCAAAGTCATTGTAAATATTCCTCTCACTGGACATCTGGCCCTCACAACACATCCCCCAACAAAATCAGTCATTCCTTCCTCTGACAATGATATTCTAATATATTCTCCATGAATTGTATAATAAATCAGATGAGTAGGAACAAAAGAAATGACACATCAGGAAAATGTGACACTTGAACAGTAAGGAAGGTGACCTAAAACTTATATAAAAAGATACAGAAAGCACACCTCCTGGATGTGGGACACAGCTACAACAGGGACCTTATCTAACAAATGCAAACACTACAATCTAACTGTACCCTCATATTAATCTGAAGTTTAAAAATAAATAAATACTGCTTATTACACCCAACAGGACTCTGGGGTCATTGTGATGAGGGGCACAAAACTTATAGCTTCCCTACGAACAAATTCCCTACATGTGAGGAAGAAAAGAATTATGAAATGTATGTGGTGGGTGCCTGGCTGATCACTGTATAAGTCTTTTGACTGTACTGTATGTTTGAAAAATTGCCTAATAAAATATTGGAAAATTAAAAAAAGAAAAATAAATGTAAGTAAGTAAAATATAGGTAATGCAGATTATCCTTTGAGAATTTACCCTTACTGGATGGTGATCCAGTTCCTTTTAAAGTCTTGCTTAAAGCTGTAGGTATTTCAGTGAAAGAGATTTCCGGTTATGTTATATATACATCTCTTTAGGTTCCTTTAATTCTATTTCCTATGCTCAAGTTTTTATTAAACAACCTATAATATATTTTTTAAAAAGATACAGAAGAATTTGAAGAGTTATAGTATCAAAAACCTAAGAAACTCCTACTCTTTTGAGAGCAAGTTGGCTACAGTATTCTGGAATTCTAAAAATTCCCCCAATCTCTTCCCAACGTATCTCAGTCTAATCATGGCTTAGATTATATATAACATATAAATTATATGTTAAGATTATGACAACAGGAAGTCAGTGATCAACTTACAGCTATAGAACTAACTTCTATGAAGAAGGTCCTGAGACCTTCTTCATGGCTACTCAGACAACTATTATCCTAACAGGTTCCTAAAACACACTGTCTGGCTGTGTGTGTTTTGGGGAGAGGGAAAGTGTACATAAGAAAAGTAAAAAAAGAAGAAAAGAAAAAAAGCCAGCTAGAAAAAGTGCAAGTCAATCTCCCAAGCACCTCATACCTTCATCAATCTCCAGATGAAGTGTTATATTTAACTGAGAAAAACACTGTCCTGGTTTCCCATTCTTTTATACAAAGTACCCCCATTAATTTGACCTTTTCAATCCCCTCAAAAGACATACTATAGAAACATACACCAGTAGTTTTACAGCTACAAAATTTTACAAAGAGGTGGCCAAAATACAGAGAATATTTTATAAAATTCTGTAATAAATATTTTGTAAATAAAGTTGCACTTAACTACATTTTCCCCTTTCCCCCATGTGTGGTGACTTTAGGAGCAACTTTTGGAGTATAGTGCATACACAGTTCCTGCTGCCTGAAATTCACTGAAACCTATGGTAAACCTCAACATCCAGGCCTCTGCTTCAATCTGTCACTCCCATGTCCCTATGAACAAGAGGAACAAGAGTTCTTCCCTCAGTGTAGTCTGCCCCCATCACCCTGGTTTTATTATTTTGCAGCACTAATGACTATGTAAGTTGCATTATTTTCCTATCTAACTGTGTACTGCCAGTCTTTCCAACTAAAGTACAAACTCCATGACAGCAGGAATTTCACCTAACTTTTTGCAGTACTTCAAGCCAAGAGCAGTGCAGGACACCTAGATGGTAGTCAATAAATACTTCTTGAATAGATATTACGTCACCAAAGATAATGACCTTTGCCAAGTCCTGTATCTAAGTATGCTGAAAGACTTCCCTCTGCCTCCCACATTTTTTCATTCCCTAGAACAGAGGTTCTCAACCTGTGGGTTGCGACCCACAGAAACTTTATTAAAGGGTCGTGGCATTAGGAAGGTTGAGAACCACTGCCCTAGAAGCTTTTTGGACAACAGAATATATCTACAAAAGTACAGCTTTTCACCTTGAGGGTACCACTGCAATGAATGAAAACGTGTATCAGTTTGGCATATGTCCTTTCTGAAACTAGAAAAACAGTAAATACTATAAGTATTCTTGTTGTGACAGAGATTTTTTTTTTATTTTTAATCCAGCTCAGCTCAGATTTTGTCTAAATTCTGTTTCATAGAGATAACAACGCCATCCAAAAAATACCAGAGAAGAGCTTATTGTCTCTATATGCGCTGATTATAGAACAAAATGGATTTGAATTACAAAACAAAATAATGATATAGCAGGAAAAGTTCACTTCGGTGATGCTGGGAGAATTAGATATTTACATGCAGAAGAATGAAATTAGACCCTTATCTCACACCAAACACAAGAATCAACTCAAAATAGATTCAAGATACATAAGGGCTAAACCATAAAACTACTAGAGAAAAAATAGGGAAAAAGATGCATGACACTAATTGGACAATGACTGTTTTGGAAAGGACCCCAAAAGCAAGGGCAACAAAAGCAAAAATAGATAAATGGAATTACATCAAGCTAAGACACTTCTGTATAGCCAAGGAACAAAGTGAAGACACAACCTACAGAACTGGACAAAATGTTTACAAACATATATCTAATAAGAGGCTAATACCTAAAATATAGAAGATGTTAACTCAATAGCAGGAAAACAGCCTGAATAGACATTTCTCAAAGAAAACATACACAAGGTCAGCAGGTATATGAAAAAATGATCAGCACTAATCATCAAGGACATGCAAGTTAAAATCACAATGAAGTATTAACCTATGAGAACGGCTATAATCAAAAAGATGAAAATTAACAAAACCTAGTGAAGACATGGAGAAAAGAGAACAGCCATTATGGACCACACAATGGAGGTTCTTCAAAACATTACAATAGACCTACCTTGCGACCCAGCAATCTTACACCTGGGTATATATATCCAAAGGAAATGAAATCATTATTTTGAAAAGAGATCTACACTTACATTCATGTTCATTACAGCATTTATTCACAGTAGCCAAGACAGGGAATCAGAGTATCCATCAATAGATAAATGGGTAAAGAAAGTATAGTATCTATACAAAACAGAATACCACTTAGCCTTAAAAAAAAAAAAAGGAAATCCTGTCATTTGCAACATGGAGGAACTCAGAGAGAACATTATGCTCAGTAAAGCCAGCCAATCACAGATAAACAGATGTGATGTGACCTCACTGACACATGGAATCTGATAAAATCAAGCTAATTTATAGAAGCAGACAGTACAGTAATTATCAGGGAATGGGAGAAAAATTAGGGGATGAATTGGGAAGATACTGGTCAAAGAATACAAAATTTCAGTTAAACAGGAAGAATACGCTCAAGACAACTATTTACAGCATGGTGACTCAGTTTATAACTATGTATTATATATTTGAAAATTGCAAACAAAGTGTAAGACTTTTAAGTGATCTCAGCACGGCACTCTACTCAGGGGGACAGCTTGAGGCTCTGTCTCAAAAAAAAAAAAAAAAGTGATCTCAGCACAAATAAGTATGTAATGTAGTACATGTTAATTAGCTCCATTTAGCCATTCCACAGTAATACATATTTCAAAACATTATGTTGTACACTATACACCATTTGTCAATTAAAAATTAAAATAAATATGCCAAGCTGAAAATGTACAAAAAAATTTAAAGTATTCAATCTAATAAAAGGCATAAACACAGGAAAAAAAGAAATAACAAATGAGACAAATAGAAAATAATTACCAAAGGGACAGACTTAAACATAAAATACTGCTAAAAAACATTTATATTAAATGAAAATGAGTAAATATACCCACTAAAAGGCAAAAACTGACAGTGTGGATATAAAAGCAAAGGCAATCTCTACGCTCTCTAAAAGAAACACACTTTAAACATGAAGACAGAGACAGGTTAAAAGCATGGGAAAAGATACACCATGCAAGCATCAATTGTGGCAAAGCCTGTGGACCTATTATTAATAGCAAATAATCGACACTTTAGGCAAAATAATGAATATTAATAAAGCTAAAGAGAGAGATTTCATAATGAAAAGATGAATTTAGCAAGAAAACATAATAATTTGAAATGTGTATGTACCTCCTAACAAAGCTCCACAACACATGCAGCAACGACCGACAAATCAGAAAGAAGGCGGCTTCTCCACAGTAAGGGTGGGGATTTCAACAGTCACTCTCAGTACCGACAAAACAAGCAGACAGAAATCAGTAAGGATAGAAAAGACTTTTTAACAGCATTAACTAACACAATTTAAGTGATATTTATGGACACTCAATCCAACAACAAGAAACTATATTCTTTTTAAGTGCCCATGGACTATTAAGACAGGCTTCAATACATTTTTAAAAACTGAAATTAGACCACAGTATGTCCTCTGACCACACATAATTAAACTGGAAGTCTGTAATATCCTGACAGATTTACAAATGAAATAACCAATTTTTATTTTTTTAAGCCCTAAGCTTGCTACTCTAGAAATAATCAACTTGCAAATAACCCATACAGCCTTTCTCAAAAAGGATTCCTTATCACAAAATAATGACTACTTTTTTGATTCTCTCAAAAATGGCATACAAATGGTACCACATGCAAAGCACAGGAGAGAACAGAATGTGTAATCACCTCAGGCAATTCTTCCATGAAAACCCAGGTAAGAAAAGGAAAAGGAGGCCGGCGTGGTGGCTCAAGTCTGTAAACAGCACTCTGGGAGGCCAAAGCCAGTAGATTGCCTGAGCTCACAGGTTCAAGACCAGCCTGAGCAAGAGTGAGACCCTGTGTCTAAAAATAGCTGGGCATTGTGGCAGGCACCTGTAGTCCCAGCTACCTGGGAGGCAACAAAGTGAGACTCTTGGGAAAAAAAAAAAAAAAAAAAAGAAAGAAAGAAAAGAAAGAAAAGAAAGAAAGAAAGAAGGAAGAAAGGAAGGAAGGAAGGAAGGAAGGAAGGAAGGAAGGAAGGAAGGAAGGAAGGAAGGAAAGAAAGAACAGCAGAAGTAGTCAAAGGAGAAACCATAGGGAAATTAGAAAACATTTAGAACTAAATGCTAATGAAAATATAACACATCAAAAATGTGTGGTATACAGCTAGAGCAGTACATAGAGGGACACTGACAGCTTTTAATCTTAAGGGTAGAAAAGCAGAGTTTCAAATAATAACCTAAGCGTCCACATAAAGAAGCTAGGAAAAGAGGAATAAATTAAATCCAACGTAAGAGTGGAAAGAGTAAGAGCAGAAATCAATGCAACAGAAAATGAACAAAATAGAAAAAAATCAGTAATATAAAATGATAATCACCTGAAAATATATCAAAAAAAAAAGGAGAAAATGCAAATTGCCAGTCTCAGGAATGAAAGAGACAGCACTATTACAGATCCTACCATCATTTAAATAGTACAGGGCAATTATGAACAACTTTATGTCAATTCCTTCAACAACTTAGAATTAGACAAAATCCTTATAATGCACAAATTATCAAAACAGCAGAGAGAAATCTAAATCATCTTATATCTACTAAAGAAATTCAATTTTTAATTAAAAACCTTTCCACAAAACTCTAAGTACAGATGGCTTCAGTGGTCCATTCAATCAAACAACCAATTATCCAAAAATGTTCAGAAAAAGGAGGAGAAGTATATATTCCCAACCACTTTCTAAGGCTAATATCTCCTCGATTTAAAAAAAAAAATGGTCAAAGAAAAGAAAACTAAAAATCAGTTGGCCTTGTGAAGAACAATAATCTTAAACAGGATATAAGTAAGTCAAATTTAGCCACCTACAGAAGGGGTGATACATAATAACCAAGTGGAGTTTATCTTACAAATACAAAGTTGGTTTAAAATATAAAAGTCAACTAATATTCTTACTCATCGCTGGTTAATATTTTTTTAAGTCAAATGATATAATTCATACAGTAACAGAATAAGGAAGGATAGGCAAAACCATCTCAAAAGATGCAGATAAAAGAACCTGGCAGAATTCAATACCTTTTGATAATAAATCTTTTCGTAAACTAGGAATAAAAGGGAACTCCTCAACCAGATAGAAGAATCAAGAAAAAAGTTCAAATATTATTACACAATGAAAGACAATACTTTTCCCTCCTAAGATCAAGAACAGGCAAGGATGTCCAATTCTGTTCAACATTTTACTAAAGGTTCTACCCAGAGAATTGAAAGGTCTAACAATGAGCAGGGGAGGTTAGAAACTGACTTTATTTGTATACGTGATCAAGAACACAGAAAATCTTAAAAGCTACCTAATTAATTTAAGAAGCCTACAGGATATAAGATCAATATGCAGATATCTACTGTATTCCTATACATAACAATCATACAATTTTAGCATATAACAGTATCAAAAACAGAAAACAAAGACAAATTTAACAAAGTATTTGCAAGACCCAAATAGTGAAAACTACACAGCAGTACAGAAAGAAATTAACAAAAATGTAAGTAAATACATGTGTGCATGTCTACCACAGTCACTGTGTGAGCCAATATTATATGAAATATACAAAACACATTTCTAAGTTTGATATGGCAAGAAGCCATCAATTTGTAACCTTTGCTATAAATGCTCTAAATTTTATCCTTGGAACAAACAAGACCACCAGAAAACCAAGTACTTACTTTTCTTTAACTGAATCGCATTTTATCAGTAAAACTTGGGGTTAAACACTCTGTAGAAACAATATGAAGCTTATCATTAATCCCAGGAATGCTGAAAAAGTTATCTACGTATTATAGCATGCAGCATCTCCATTATAAAGGTCCAATGAGAAAAATTTCTCAGACCTAAATTTCAGGAAATTTAAGTTCCCCAAATCATCTAATAATATGTCCATGAAGCTACAGCCTACACAGACCTCAAATTTAGCACTAGTTACTGGTTAATTTGAACTCAGTTTAATTAACTTCATACTGAATATGCAGTTTAATTAACTTCACACTGAATATGCTTTTCTGCATACTATTTTTCCTCCTGGTCTTATTTTACTAATTTTGCTTTTATATTCTTATTTCTTATAGTATACTCCTTTATAAAATACTTCAAATCTTTTTGGAGAATGAAGTTATCTTTTACATACATTATTTTTTAAATTTAAAGAGAGCCCAGATCCTTCTATTAAAAAATTTATCATTTAAGTAAGGACATAATATGGACTGTAAAATTATTTAAATATGTGTGGTCTCAAATTACTTTTTCAAAGCACAAAAGGGTAAGATATAATAAATGTGAAAGGAAGACTAGGGAGAGAAAACCCTAGAGAAGAAGAATCTAAGGACTTTGTATAAGGAAGATAGAGAAGAGGGCAGCAAGTAAACAACAGGAGCAGTAACAGGCATTAGGATACAATGTAACTGCAAACAGTTTAGATTAAGTACTAAGATAAAATTAAATGGATAGGATGAAGTCAAATAATGTAGTTCAAATGTCAAATTGAGCTTGAATTTCATTCTTAAATGTAAAAATAACACAGAACGGTTTATGAAGTGTCTAAAATATACAGAAGATATATACCCTCACCTAAAACTTCTTGTCAGAAGTTACTGAAGCTACTACCTTAAGAAATCTTGTTACAGAATTGTATATATAGAGGAGGTCATGGAGAAATTATATGGTACAACCTTATTTTAGAGACTATAAAACTTACAGCCTTTCAAATGATATACAAAGATTATTATAATTCCCCAACCACCAACCTACTGATCACCTGTGTTGATTTCATAACTGAATGACTTCACTCTAAATACAAATTTAAAGCCAAGAAGAATTCAAAGACATTCCTGAGGAGAAGAGAGGGAAGAGGATGGGATTTTCTTCACAGTACAAGAATTCAAATTCAGTGAAAGCAAGTATTTAATATGTTCAAAATACAATGGTAAGTCATTGATGACACCAAGAGAAATAATGCTATTCTCAGAAAATCAGATTACAGCTCAAAAAACACAAAGCAGTGATATGCAAAATCAGTACCAACATAATTCAGCATTCTTATTTACCTAAAAGATATATTCTTCTATAATTCATAAAATACTTATGAAATAATGATCCTGCTGTTAAAGATTTTAAAAAATGATACATATAGGGCTCAATCTTAATGTTCTGGCCATCTAATTAGATGAATTTTTACTGAAGAAAGCACCTTTTTCCATCCACTGTTACCTGCCTTTATTCCAGGGGGAAAACTAAAAACAAAAGGAAAGAGAAATTGAGAAAGATATTTTAAAAAAATAACAAAATACTGTACAAATGTGACACAAAATATTAAAAAGGAAAACCTCCCAGTATGTGTGAACATTTAAACATAGCGTAGGTTTTTGGAAAATCTTAACTAGCATTTGCTTATAAAATATAAGAATTTAGAAACTATTTCTCAAATTTGTTTAAACACATTACGCAAATATATGCTGGTCTTATATTCTGATGACATGGCATAATTTAAAATGCAGAATAGGCTCGGCGCCTATAGCTCAACCGGCTAAGGCGCCAGCCACGTACACCTAAGGTGGCGGGTTTGAATCCCCAGCCCGGACCCTCCAAACAACAATGACGGCTGCAACCAAAATAGCCGGGTGTTGTGGCAGGTGCCTGTAGTCCCAGCTACTTGGGAGGCGGAGGCAAGAGACTCACTCGCTTGAGCCCAGGAGTTGGAGGTTG
>CAUYTI010033146.1:0-18756 GCA_963575145.1 Galago senegalensis | reverse complement strand
TTCAGCAGAGAGATTTGCAGTCATTCTAATATTCTTCCACTTGTAGGTTATGGTTTTCTTACATCTAGCTGCTTTCAGAATTTTCTCTTTCATATTAACTTTAGTGAAGTTAATTATGATATGCCTGGGAGATGTCTTGTTCAGGTTAAGTCATGCTGGGGTTCTCAAACTGTCTGATATCTGAATTTCAGAATCTCTTGTCATGTCTGGAAAATTCTCTTTCATAATTTCATGAGTTTCTCTTTCATAATTTCATGAGAATTCTCCTCTGTGTTTTGTGAAGCAACTTTGTCACCTTCAGGGATTCCTATAAGGTGAATATTAGTTTTCTTCAAATTATCCCAGAGCTCTCTGAGAGAGTGATCCATTTTTTCTTCATTTCTCCTCATCTGTGAGTGCTTGGGCACATTCAAAAGCTTTGTCTTAGGTGTCAGAGATCCTTTCTTCTGCTTGTTCCATTCTATTACTGAGAGATTCTACTGTATTTTTCAGATCTTTAAGGGCTGCAACCTCTTGCCTCAGTGTCTCGTAATCGTTGGTCATTTTATCTTTGAAATCATTGAATTCTTGAGGCAGCTTTTGAATAATTTGAAATTCTAATTCCCTCCTTTCCTCCATTCTGTTAATCTTATTTGCTATCCAGATTCTGAACTCAATTTCTGAAATCTTAGCCATCTCTTTATGGAAGGGATCTTCAATTGCATCTGCCCCATCCTTCCTTGCAGGGTTGATCTACTCTGGCTATTCAGGTTACCAGAATTTTTCTGCTGATTTGCCCCATACTGAATTTGCACCATTTGAAGACCATCCCAAAACCATTCCTCCAATGGCTGTCACCAGAGATGAGGCCAGCTTCCTCTGGTTTCCCAGAGAGATAGGGTGTATCTGTGCAGAGAAGCCTCATGGGTGTGAGCCTTATTGTTCTAGCTGTTGCAGCTGTTGTTCTTCACCTCAGGGTACTGCCTCTCCAGTGCGATTTCCTCTCTACTGACCAGCTGATCGTCCTCTCTCAGTTCTCGGGGGTGGGCCTGGGGTGCTGAGAACATGTGGCTGGATCAGTTCTGAGGGGCAGCCTGCGGTGCAGAGCACCTAGCAGCCCCAGCACGGGGAACACAGTGGCTGAATCAGTCCCAGGGGACGGCCCACAGTGGAGTGGAGCACCTAGCAGCCCCAGTACAGGGACTGTGGCTGCTGGATCAGTCCTGGGGGGCGGCCCGTGATGGCACAGAGCACCTAGCAGCCCTGGTGCGGGGAACTCGGTGGCTGGATCAGTCCCAGGGGGCAGCCCATGGCAGTGTGAAGTGCCAGCTGCCTCGGCACATGGAATGCGGGGCTCAAGCAATTCTCTGGCTTTAGGGCTGGGACAGGACACTTGGTCTCGCAGGAGTGAGGGGAACACTACTCTTGGGCCTCCTCTCACTGTCTCTGCAATGAGGGGGAAGGGTGGACTGGAAATTCAAGATGGCAGTGAAAAGTTAGTTGGATTTTTCTGCCTGGCAAGAGGGTGTTCGGAGTCTCAGCAGGGTCCCTCTAGGGGAGTAGACCCCACTTCCTGTATCTCTCACATGTGGGGTGGGATTATAGGTCCTCAGTTCACTTCTCGCCTGTAGGAAACTTTCAGGAGCAGATGAAGAGAAAAACACAAGTTTCCTAGGGGAGGTGACAGACGCTTTTCCTTTGGGACGCATTATGTACCTGTAGATTGCTTTCTAGGAGTCGCAACTTGCCTCAGGAGAGGTGTCCTGCAGATATCACTCTTCTCTCTTGGCTGGGCTCCCAGTCTTCAACTTTGTTGGATATTTTCTGGACTTTATCCTTTTTCTGGATGGGAGCTTCTGTCAGAGGCTGATACCTGTCAGCCATCTTGCCCCCCCCCCCAGTGATTTTTTTTTGTTGTTGTTGTTCTCTAGCACCAGTTATAATATCTCCTTTTCTGTTTCTGGTTTTATTTGGAACTTCTTTTTCTTTTCTTGGTTAGTCCAGCTAACAGTTTATAAATTTTGTTTACCTTTTCAAAAAATCAACTTTTATTGTTAAGGGAAACACTCAACATGATGAGATATCAATTATTAACATTTACACACCCAACCAGAATGTGCCTCAGTTTATAAGAGAAACTCTTAACAGATGAGCAACTTGATTTCCTCCAGCACCATAACAGTCAGAGATTTTTAACACCCCTTTGGCAGTGCTGAATAGATCCTCCAATAAGAAACTAAGCAAAGAACTTTTAGACTTAAAATTAACCATTCAACAATTGGATTTAACAGACATCTACAGAACATTTCATCCTACCAAAACTGAATGCACATTATTCTCCATCAGCCCATAGAACATCCTCCAAAACTGATCACATCTTAGGTCACAAGTCTAACCTCAGCAAATTTAAAAGAATAAAAATTATTCCTTGCATTTTCTCAGACCATCATTGAATAAAAGTTGCACTCAGTGACACAGGTATCTGCATACTCACACAAAGACATGGAAACTAAATAATCTTATGCTGAGTGAAAGCTGGGTCATAGATGAGAGTAAGAAATAAATTACCAGGGGCAGAGGCAAGATGGCTGAGTGAAGCCAGCTTTCTACAGAAGTGCCCATCCAGAAGGAGAGTTAAAGGACAGAAGTTTAGCAAGTAAGCTGATGGTTTGGAGATGAGCCAAGAGAAGGTTGAAGAATGCACATCAACCCTGCTGAGGTGAGCTGCAACTCCAAGGATACAAACAATAGGTGCAAAATCCATTACCAAGTGGTCAGAAATCTCCTCCCCCATGAGAGCAGTTCACAGTATACTTTCTACAAACAAGCGAGCAGAGTTCAAACATCCTCCCAATTTGTCCCATGGGAGAGAACCTCTAAAAACTGGACCTCCTTCCCTTACTAGGGTGCCATGGCACTCTCCTGCCAGGCATAAAACTGTATATATTCTCTACCTGCAACTATGAACTCCCAGCACACCCCTCCACTCTCACCCTGAGGTCTGGAAGCCTGTCCCCCATGGACTCCGGATTCTTGGACATTTTCTTAAGAGGTGTGGACAGGGCATGGGCTGTTGCAGGTCTGTGCTGATTCTGTGGCACAGGGGTAAGGAGAAGATGGTGGTCTGAAGAAAAAGGGGAGAGGGACATGATCAAACTAAAAAGCTTCTGTACACCCAAGACCACAGTAAGTAAAGCAAGCAGACAGCCCTCAGAATGGGAGAAGATATTTGCAGGTTATGTCTCTGACAAAGGTTTAATAACCAGAATCCATAGAGAACTCAAACGTATTAGTTTGAGAGACTTGAAGAGAAACTTCTCTGAAAAAGACAGGCACACAGCCTACAGACATATGAAAAAAATGGTCATCATCCTTAGTCATCAGAGAAATGAATATCAAAACTACTTTGAGATATTATCTAATTCCAGTAAGATTAGCCCACATCAAAAAAGCCTAAAACCAGAGATTTTGGTGTGGATGTGGAGAAAAGGGAACACTTCTACACTGCTGGTGGGAATGCAAACTAATATGTTCCTTTTGGAAAGATGTTTAGAGAATACTCAGGGATCTAAAAATAGAACTGCCATCTGATTCTATAATTCTTCTACTAAGTATATATCTAGAAGACCAAAAATCACATTATAAGAAAGATATTTTTACCAGAATGTTTATTGCAGTCCAATTCATAGTTGCTAAGTCATGGAAGAAGCCCCAAAGCCCATCAATCTATGAATGGATTAATAAATTGTGGTATATGTACACCATGCAGCCTTAAAGAAAGACGGAGACTTTACCTCTTACATGTTTACATGAATGGATTGGAACATATTCTTCTTAGGAAAGTATCTCAAGAATGGAAGAAAAAGTATCCAGTGCACTCAGCCCTACTATGAAACCAACTTATAGCCCAAGAAGAAGGGGAAAGGGGAGAAGGAGGGGAGAGGAGGGGGGAAGATGGGTGGAGGGAAGGTAAGTGGTGGGACCACACCTACAGTGTATCTTACAAGGCTACATGTGAAATGGACTAGGTGTAGAATATAAATTTCTTAACACAACAACTAAGAAAATGCCATGAAGATTATGTTAACCAGTTTGATGAGAATATTTCAAATTGTATATAAAACCAGCACATTGTACCCCATGGTTGCATTAATGTACACAGCTATGATTTAACAAAAAAAGAAAGAAATTACCAAAATTTTGGGAAAAAATGATAATGAAGACACAAATTACCAGAACCTGTAGAATAGGGCAAAGGCAGTCCTACGAGGGAAATTTATAGCGTTGCAAGCCTTCCTCAAGAAAACGGAAAGCAATGAAGTCAACAACCTAATGGGACATCTCAAGCAACTGTAAAAGGAAGAACATTCCAACTCCAAATCTAGCAGAAGAAAAGAAAGAACCAAAATTAGAGCCGAATTAAATGAAATTGAAAACAAAATAATTATACAACAGATCAATCAACCAAAAAGTTGGTTTTTTGAAAAGGTCAAAATAGACAAACATTTGGCTAACCTAACCAGAAATAATTTCATCGATCAGAAATTACAGAGATGAAATAACAAGACTCCTCTGAAATTAAAAAAAAAAATTAATCTTACAAAAAAACTCAATTCTCAGAAATATGAAAATCTGAAGGAAATCCACCAATACTTGGAAGCACACCACCTTCCCAGACTTATCCCCCCAAAAGTGGAAATGTTGAACAGGCCCATATCAAGTTCTGAAATAGCATCAATTATATGAAATCTCCCCAAAAGAAAAAGTCCAGGACCAGATGGCTTCACATCAGAATTCTACCAAACTTTTAAAGAGGAACTAGTACCTATATTACTTAACCTCTTCCAAAACAAACAAAAAGAAGGAATATATCCCAACACATTCTATGAAGCAAATATCACCCTCATCCCAAAACCAGGAAAAGACCCAACAAGAAAAGAAAATTATAGACCAATATCTCTAATGAATATTGATGAAAAAATATTCAATAAGATCCTAGCAAACAGAATCCAGCAATACATCAAACAAATTATATACCATGACCAAGTGAGTTTAATCCCAAGGTCTAAAGGATGGTTCAATATACATAAATCTAAAATATAATACATAACATAAACAAAATAAAAAACAAAGACCATATGAGTCTCTCAATTGATGCAGAGAAAGCTTTTGATAATATCTAGCATCCTTTTATAATCAGAACACTTTAAAAAATAGGTATAGATGGACGGGGCAGCACCTGTGGCTCAAAGGAGTAGGGTGCCAGCTCCATATGCCAGAGGTGGTGGGTTCAAACCCAGCCACAGCCAAAAACTGCAAAAAAAAAAAAAAAAAGGTATAGAAGGGACATTTCTTAAACTGATAGAGGCCATCTACAGCAAACCCACAGTCAATATTATTTTGAATGGAGTAAAATTGATAATATTTCCACTCAGATCAAGAACAGGCAAAGTTGCCCACTGTCTCCACTGCCTTTTATGATTGTAATGGAAGTCCTAGCCATTGTGATCAGACAAGAAAAGGTGATCAAGGGTATCCATATATGGTCAGAGGAGATCAAACTCCCATTCTTCACAGATGATATGATTGTATACCTGGAAAACCCAGGGACTCAACTACAAAACTCTTAGAAGTGACCAAGGAATACAGCAGTGTCCCAGGATACAAAGTCAATACTCACAAATCAGTAGCCTTTATATATACCAACAGTAGTGAAGCTGGAAAAACAGCCAAGGCCTCTATTCCTTTTACAGTAGTGCCAAAGAAGATGAAATATTTGGGAATTTACCTAAAAAAGGATGTGAAAGATTTCTATAAAGAGAACTATGAAACTCTAAGAAAAGAAATAGCTGAAGATGTTAACAAATGGAAATACATACCATGCTCATGACTGGGAGAATCAACATTGTTAAAATGTCCATACTACCCAAAGCAATCTACAGATTTAATGCAATCCCTATTAAAGCACCACTGTCATACTTTAAAGATCTGGAAAAATTAGTACTTTTTAAATATGGAAATAGAAAAAACCTTAAATAGCCAAGACATTACTCATAAATAAAAACCAATCAGGAGAAATCACACTACCAGACTTCAAACTATACTATAAATCTATAGTGATCAAAACAGCATGGTACTGGCACAAAAATAGAGAGGTAGACGTATGAAACAGAATTGAGAACCAAGAGATGAACCCAAATACTTATCATCATTTGATCTTTGATAAGCCTATCAAAAACATAAATTTGGGGGAAAGATTGTCTATTTAACAAATGGTGCTGGGTGAACTGGCTGGCAACTTGTAGAATACTGAAACTGGACCGACACCTTTCACCTCTAACCAAAATTGACTCTCACTGGATAAAAGACTTACATTTAAGACATGAAACTATAAGGATTCTTGGAAGGCGTGCAGGGGAAACACTTGAAGAAACTGGACATTTCCACTCAGATCAGGAATGAGGCAAGGATGCCCACTGTCTCCACTGCTATTTAACATAGTAATGGAAGTCTTAGCTATTGCAATGAGGCAAGAGAAGGCAATCAAGGGTATCCAAATAGGGTCAGAGGAGATCAAACTCTCACATGATCCTATACCTGGAAAATCCCAGGGACTCAATTTCAAAACTTTTAGAAGTCATCAAGGAATACAGCAGCATCTCAGGATACAAAATCAATACTTACAAGTCAGTAGCTTTTATATACACCAACAATAGTCAAGCTGAAAAAACAATCAAGGACTCTATTCCTTTTACAATAGTATCAAAGAAGATGAAATATCTGGGAATTTACTTAACAAAGGACATGAAAGATCTCTATAAGGAGAACTATGAAACTCTGAGAAAAGAAATAGCTGAAGATGTTAACAAATGGAAAAACATACCATGTTCATGGCTGGGAAGAATCAACATTGTTAAAATGTCCATACTACCCAAAGAAATCTACAGATTTAATGCAATCCCTATTAAAGCACCATTGTCATACTTCAAAGAACTTGAAAAAATAGTACTTCGTTTTATATGCATCAGAAAAAACCTCAAATAGCAAATACATTACTCAAAAATAAGAACAAATCAGGAGGTATCACATTACCAAACTTCAGGCTATACTATAAATCTATAGTGATCAAAACAGCATGGTACTGGCACAAAAACAGAACATTAGATTTATGGAACAGAATAGTGAACCAAGAGATGAACCTAGCTACTTATTGTCATTTGATCTTCGACAAGCCTATCAAAAATATTCAGTGGGGGAAAGACTCCCTATTTAACAAATGGTGCTGAGTGAACTGGCTGGAGACCTGTGGAAGACTGAAACTGGACCCCCACCTTTCACCATTAACAAAAATTGTTTCTCATTGGATAAAAGATTTAAACTTAAGACATGAAACTATAAAAATACTAGAAGAGAGTACAGGGAAAAAACTTGAAGAAATCAGCCTGGGAGAATATTTTATGAGGACCCCCTGGGCAATTGAAGCAACACCAAAAATACATTACTGGGATCTGATCAGACTAAAAAGGTTTTGCACAGGCAAGAGCACAGTAAGTAAAGCAAACAGACAACCTTCAGGTTTTTTTACACTTTACGCTTCTGACAAAGGTCTGATAACTAGAATCTACAGAGAACTCAAATTAATCAATAAGAAAAGAATAAATAACCCCATTTCTATGTGGGCAAGAGACTTGAACAGAAACTTCTCTGATGAAGACAGGTGCATGGCCTGCAGACATATGAAAAAATGCTCATCATTCTTAATCATCAGAGAAATGCAAATCAAAACCACTTTGAGATATTATCTAACTCCAGTAAGATTAGCCCACATCACAAAATCCCAAAACTACAGATGTTGGCGTGGATGTGGCGAGAAGGGAATGCTTCTTCACTGCTGGTGGGAATGCAAGCTAATTTGGCCCTTTTGGAAAGAAGTTTGGAGAACACTCAAAGAACTAAAAGTAGACCTACCTTTGATCCTGCAATTCCTCTACTAGGTATATACCCAGATGATCAAAAATTATTATACAACAAAGACATTTCCACCAGAATGTTTATTGCAGCCCAATTCATAATAGCCAAGACATAGAAACAGCCCAAGTGCCCATCGACCCATGAACGTATTAACAAATTATGGTATATGTACATCATGGAATACTATGCAGCCATAAAAAATACAGAGACTTTACATCTTTTATGTTTACCTGGATGGAGCTGGAACATATTCTTCTTAGTAAAGATTCCCAAGAATGTAAAAAAAAGTATCCAATGTACTCGATACTACTATGAAATCAATATATAACCACCTACACAATCGTATGAATGGCAAAACATAACTATAGTCCATAAAGTAGAAAGGAAGAGGAGAGAGAGGGGTGGGGAGAGGGTATATGGAAGAAGGAAGGGTATTCAGGGGGACTTCACCTAACGTGCATGATGCAATGGTCAAAACTATTAAGAAATTAGTATAATCATGATGGATGTGTTACTTGGTTCAATGTAAACATTTCACATTGTATATCGAAGCAGTATCCCAAACCCCATAAATGTATCAATGTACAAAGTTATGATTTAATAAAAAATAATTATTAAAAAATAACAAGAAAAAAATGAGTACGGTAAAAGAAGAAAAAAAAGAAAAGACTATTTGGTTGTAGCTTTCATATAAAAGGTTTAAATTAGTCTCATAATAGGGGTGTGTACATTGGATACTTTTTCCTCCATTCTTGTGATACTTTGCTCAGAAGAACATTCTCCAGCTCCATCCATGTGAGCATGAAGGATGTAAATTCTCCATCCTTCTTAATGGCCGCATAGTACTCCATGGTGTACATATACCACAGTTTGTTGATCCACTATTTATTTTTGTTAGCTTTAGTTGGGGAACCTGCGCTGAGATAAGTTTCTAAGGAAACTTATTTTGGGTTTTGAATTCTAAACCTCCTTGATCATTGTTGGTGTGAAGGATTAGGGATAATTCTGCTCCGTGTGTCAAGTGAACTGAACTGTACAACACGGCTGCTTCGGACTCCTCTCTCCCTGACCGCGTGCTCTGTCCCTCTGGCTTTTCACATTCCCTCCTTGGACTAAAGTCAGGGGCTGCTCAGACAGACCTGAGTTTCTATTCCTTAGACAAGGAAATGATACATTTGTTTAGTCAACTACTTTGGCTGCTCTGAGGCCACACTTGGCCCAGTGGTATATCCAGAACAAACACAAATCTATCTCCAAAAGGTTGTAGAGTTAAGACAACTTCTACTAAGTGTTTTGCCAAAAGGTACAATAATGGGAAATTTATGCCACCCAACACAGCAATTTCTCCCAAAAGGGGAAGTCTTGTGAAGGGGGGGAAGTCTCTTTCATAAAATACGATCTATTCCTTCCTCTGGCCACTGGCTCTCTCTCCTCACTCCCACCCCCTCTCTCATCCATGTTTTCCGAGGTCGAGCTGCCTGGCCTGTTCTCAGCTACTACTGCAATCCTCTGCACCCCTCATCCCAGCACACCCTACTTGTCCTGACAAGATACTTCCTGCTCTCCAATGTTATCACTCAAAAGAGATGTAAGAGCCCATTATCCCCAATGACAGAATTCTCCTTTTAATCACTGAGGTCCTTGGGTTTGTCTTAGCTTCCTACTGCTGCAGTAAAAAATTAACACAAATTTAGCAGCTTAAAACAACACAGATGCAGTTTACGGTTCTTAGTTGAGAAGTTCAAAATAGGCTCACTGAACTGAAATCAGGGTGTTGGTTAACCTGCGTTCCTTTCTGGAGTGTCTAGAAGGGAACCTGTTCTCTTGCCTTTTCCAGCTTCTGGAGTCCTCCTGTATTCACTGGTACAGGGTCGCCTGCCATCTTCAGAGCCAGAAATTGCATCATTTCAACCTCTGCTTTCATCGGCAATCTCCTTATCTGACTCTGGCTCTTTTTTTGCCTTCCTTTCACTTTTAAGAAACCTTCTGCCTTGCCCAGATAATTCAGGAATCTCTCCCTATTTTAAAGTCAGCTGCTTAGTGACTTTAAGGCCATCTGCAAACTTAATTCCTCTTTGCCATGTAATATAACATATTCACAGTTTCTGGAGATTGGGACATGAACACCTTGGGGAACCATTATTCAGTCTACTAAGAGTTCAAAGGCCCATGTGGCTGGTGGTAGCTTGGGGAGGAGTGGTCTCTTCCTGTAGCCAAAGGCCATGCTGGGTCCTCAGCCTGACTCAAATAGGTGGCTAAGGGGCTAAGTAAAACCTTCTCAGTTTAGAGTGTGCAACTGTTTTCTAATTTTAGCTCTGCTCTGATGCTTGACTTTAACCTCCACATTAAGGGGCCAAAGATGAGCATTAAGTGATTCTCAGGAAAAACAGAGATGAGGCTTGGCGCCTGTAGCACAGTGGTTGCGGCACCAGCCACATACACCGAGCTGGTGGGTTCGAGCCCAACCCAGGCCAGCTAAACAATGACTGCAACAAAAAATAGCTGGGCGTTGTGGCGGGTGCCTATAGTCCCAGCTTCTTGGGAGCCTGAGGCAAGAGAATCACTTAAGCCCAGTTTGAGGTTGCTGTGAGCTGTGACGCCATAGCATTCTATCAATGTTGACATATGACATAGTGAAATTCTGTCTCAAAAAAAAAGAAAAGAAACAGAGATGAGCAGATACTTTTATCTCCAATTGACAGACGTTTGCTCTCCATGGCCTCTTCCATCCTCTCCTGGCCATCTCTTGGCTCACTGAGCCATTCACATTTTGTTGACTATCCTGGCATATGAATGTCTCTCCTACCCCCAGCTTAATGCCAGAATAACCTTGACTCTTCTCATTGACTCAGGGAAGAAAGGAAGTACCATCTCCCCAGGTCTCTGATATGTTAAGAGGAAATGTAGGATGGTCACCTCTTTTATTTGGGAGCAACCAAACTCCAAATCCCCATGCTTACGTAGTGTGGTGAGACAGTCTCCAGAGATAGCTGTTATCAATTCCTTACCTTCCTGGATGAATCTGCTACTAGAGAATCTAATTAGGAGTCTAATTCCTCTTCCAGAGCTGGCCTTAGTGAACTTTCTTGATCAACAGAATATGGTAGAAGTGAGATTATGCATCTTTTGAGGCTAAATCACAAGGTTTTTACACAGTCCTTTGGGCATTAGAAACCAGCCATAACTCTGTGAGAAGCCCAAGTAACTTAAGGAGGCCAACCATAGTAATTCTGGTTGATGTGGCCAGATAAGCTCCCAGCCAACAGCAGTATTCCCTGTTCACCATATTAAACACCCTCCTAGTCAAGTGTTCAGCTGCCTCCAGTCAGGCCTTCAGTTGCAGTCATCTGAATGCAATAGCAAGCAAGGCCCTAAGCGAGAACCACCCAGCTGAGACCAGCCATCTCCCAGAACTGTAGCAAGAAAAATAAACTGTTGCTTCAAGCCACTACACTTTGGATTTGTTACAAAGCAATTAACAACCCATACCCTTGGGGAATACAGAACAAAGTCTACCTTGTGTGCTAGATGCTGGGGAGGCTAACAAGATGTGCCAAACAGGGGTAGAGAAGACATTAAACGTGTTATCAGTAAGTAACAAAGAGTTAGTGGTGCAGGATTCTGGAGAAGAGAGCTAGCACTTGGGGGGAGCCAGTCAAGCTTCTCTTGAAAAAGCGAGATTCCATCTGAGCCTTGAAGCCTGGGTAAGCTATAATAGACAGAAAATTGAGATGAGAGAGTTCATATTTGAAAGAAGTAACATGGACAAAAACAATAAGCTGAAAGGATGGGTAGATAGGAAATGTGAGTAGAGTTACTTGAAAACATTCATCTTTCTTTCTTTCTTTCTTTTTTTTTTTTTTTTTTTGGAGTTTTTGGCCAGGGCTGGGTGTGAACCCAGCACCCTTGATGTATGGGGCCAGCGCCTTACTCCTTGAGCCACAGGCGCCACTCTAAAACATTCATCTTTTAAGATTCAGCTCTAGCAGGCAGACTCCCCTTCTTCCTTCCATTTCTTCTCTACCTAAACTGATTTTTCCACTTTTACCATAGCACCAGGAATTCTATTTCTAAATTAATTATTCCCATTATGGTTAAAGTTAAGTGTCCACAACCAAAAGTTCCCAATATACAATTGCTCAAATTATGTACATGTTTGTTTTTCTCATCCTATATGTAACAGTTATAAGGTTAGATCTGCTCTTTCTGGCTGTTTAGGGACCCAGGTCCTTAAGTCATTGCTCTCCTATCCCTTCAGGCAAATTCATCCAGGGCATGGTAGAAACTGGTCACCACCACATCTAAGTTCCAGGCAGTCCAGAAGAAGGAAGAGAAGCATAGGAGGTGGGCCTGATGCCCCAGACCTGGAAGTGACCATGTCACTTCCTTCACATATTTTTGTCAAAAACTTGGAAACCCAAGGGAAACGGAGTAAACACAGTCCAGCAAGGCCACCAGTTAAAACAGTAACTCCATTACTGGGGAAGAAAGGGATTTGGACTGCAGTGACAATTAGTGCCACAAGTTCTTATCTTTTTCTCAGTCTGGGAGCTCCTTGAAGGCAGATCACATTTTCTTCATCTCTGGCCACCAGTGTGAGCCTGCTTCGTGACCCAGAGTAGGACTCAATCTGTACTGCTGAGTGGATGAGGCTGTTGCAGGGTCTGTGCCCATGATAAAGGTGAAAGCCAGTGTGGGCACCTGAGAAAGAAGAGAGAAAAGACAAATGTGGAAGAATGTTAAATGCACAGGGCTTGATGAATCTTGCCAGAGCAGAGAGCTTTTAATGTTATGATCTTCTGTGATCTAAGTTGACAGCTCGTTGGCATAACTTCAAAGAACCTGTGCAGACTATCTAACTTAATAGACATTTATTGAACACATTCCAAAGTTAAGAAATTCCTCAACTGTTTCAAAATCACTCAGGAAAGGGCATGTGTCAAGCTTGAAGGCTTTCAGGGTTCTGGTTCAATACTTGCCTCTGCTGTGTCAACAGGTTGGAGCACCCACCTGCACGTCAAGGCTTTCACCGGGCTGCCATTCCACACCACCAGCCGTACCTTCCTGGCTCCAGCAGCAACTTTCTGGAGTGCTAACAGACCCTCCAGAAAGTACATGTGTGCACACACTGACTGATGTCCAGACCTTTGCTGCTTTCTAGAAAACTCCGCTCTGTGGCTAAGCATGGTCTGGATACAACATTCTTCAAAGTCAGCATGGGTTTCGGAATCAACACAGGCTGCATCAGCTTTATACTACTGACTTGGTCAAGTTACTTCTTGGTCAAGTTGAACTCCTGTTTTACCTGTTAACGTATCTGTTTAAACTTTGGCTCCTTCCCCTGTAAAGTGGGGCCTGTACTGGGGCTACATCATTGGGTATATGAGAAGTAAATGAAGTCCTGGGTATAAAGCACTTTGCCCTTAAAAAATTACAATTAACAATAAACAATAGTTCTTAGACTATTATGACAACTAGGTTTGCAGGCCTCTGTGGCCTCTCAAATCAAAAGATATTAGTAAGTATAACATTAATAATAGCCAGTATGGCCATTTACAAAACTCAAAAGTGCAAAAAATGAGCCTTCATAATTCTTGAACTGACCTTAATTTCTTTTCTTTCTTTCTTTTTTTTTTTTTGAGACATAGTCTCACTTTGTGGCCCTTGGTAGTGTGCTGTCGCATCACAGCTCACAGCAATCTTGGCCTCCTATGGCCTTCATTTCTAATCCTGTGGTGCCTGCCTAACTGCTGTAAGATCACCTGACTCTGCTGCATGCAGTGCCACCCCTTGACATCTCAGCCAAATTTGAGGTGACCACCAACCTGGAGCTCAGACCTCTATCTGCACTTCTACACTCCTTGACCTGGTGTATATGCGAGCTCTGCTTGTTAGCACAGTCACCTTGAGGAGGGAGAGTGGGTCCCTTTTTAGGTCTCCCATGCTGTAGTCAGTCATGTGGCCTATGATGCTCTCTCAGAGATGACAGCTGCAGCATATCTGGTCAGTGGCATGTTCTGTTCCATCTTGCAGAACCCAGTCTTATCCTTCCCTCCTATCTAGGGGTCAGGCTTGTCCCTCCCTCACTTTCAGGAACAGGCCCAACTCACCCCTGCAGTGGGTAGGTGTCTTTCCCCTGACCTTGGCTCTCACTACCAGGTAATTTGTGGCTCATTCAGGGGATCTGCTCATGTATCAACACACCATGCGACCAGTCCTCTTGCTTTACCTTATCAGGAGGTGCAGGACACACATGAGCAACTGCAGTTGGGAAACTGAGCCCCAAAGTCTTCCTTTCTCTGAGATACTCCTTCTCTCCCCTGGGGAAATGTTCTTTTTTTGCCCTTCCCTTTCTCCTCATATCAGAATTCCTGTAGATGGGGAGAGCTGCTCCACCACTTAATCACTTTACTCTTCTATAACTCTGTCTCCTCTGCCCTCTCCACCCCAGCACAGAGCTCTTTTGATGTAAGTAAAAAAGATGTGCATGTGCTTGGCGCGCACGTGCACACACACGCACGCACGCACGCACGCGCACGGGCTCTTAGAAACCAGTTCTCCAAGTTTGCGCATATTTCCCAGGCTGGTTTATCTCCCATCCTGAGCAGGCTGAATGTGCTCCTTGATGTATCAGCATTTAGACTGCCACAAATTAATATTTTATGTCATGTCTGTCTTATAAATCATATGGTGTTTACTAAGCTAAACTAGTTGGAAAAAAGTTTCTTGGCTGCTCAGTGCATGGGGCCCTTCTTTGGGCCTCCTAATACCCCATTCCAATCTTTTCATTTAATTTTCATCTTATCAAAGTTATCCATGCACATAGTTCGAGGGGTCAACCAATTCTCTAGCATGTTAGGAAAGCAGCAGTCTTCTGGTCTCCTCTCCTGTCCTCTGCTCCCATTCTCACTTCACTCTTTGAGCTGGTTCTTTGGATCCTTTCTTGAAGAACGGAACTATAACGTTACTTGATTTTCCAGTTTTAAGCATTATCTGCTGATTTTCCAATACAGACATTCCATTCCACATCTTTTAGATTCTTTTGGTAAATACCCATGGTCTGTGGCTCTAAGTATCCCTTCCCACAACTTTGCTTCTTGGCAATAAACATGATGAGATAAAATTCTTCCAAAAGTTCAAATATTTATTAGCTAACAGGCACAAAAAGAGTCCTAGAGACTATTTTCTCTGGCAGTCTAAAAGATGTCCTTGTTTTCTGTCTGTGGACATGTCCTCCAGCCCAAAGACCTCTATTTCATCCTTTCCAGATCATAAACTTCTTGCTTTGTGCTGAGGTTGGGGAGAGGACCTGGGATCTATATACTTCCCAAAGAGACAATCAGTTCTATTCCTGGACCTTCCTGCATTGCCCCTTTCAGAGATACCTGGTTCTTCTATTTTCAGACTTGGAATTTAGCCAAGCCAGTTGCCACTGTTTACTTGCTTTCCGCCTTCAAAATGTAATTACTTTGGTCTCTACTGCCATATCCCTTTGTCATTTGGTCTTATGCCCTCTTAAAAAATTCCTTTCCTGCCATTTTAGTAGGGTTTCCAGAAATAAAAGCTGTGTTTAATCTGTCACCTTTAAGCAAAAGCGTCCCATTCAATTTTAGCCCCTTCTGGTTTCACTTGGGAATTATTCAGGCAAGATGGCATGATGTGTCACTTTAAATATCCTCTATAATCTTGCTTCTTTCTACTTCCACTGCTCTGGAGCTGCCTGAAAATATCTTCTTTCCCTTTGCAAACAGACTGCTCAATACACAGATTCAGAGTCGCTGTCAGTTTCAGCTTCACTCTCAACAATGCCCAGAACTTAAAGACCCCCGGTCAATACGATCTTCCATCCACCTCACCAGTTCAGGGCTATAGTGGGCTATGATGATGCCCCTGCAATCCAGCCTGAGTAACAGAATGAGAACCTGTCTCAAAAAAACAAACAAAAAATAATTATCTAGTCTGTGTATTCTCTTAGAGCAGCACAAAATGGACTAAGATGCATGCCAAGCACTCATCAGAGTGTCTGACACACTGTCCACCTTCAGTAAATGGCCCCACTCATTAGTAGTAGCAGCAGCAGGAGGAGAAGGGGAAGGAAGTTTAGCATTAATATTGTTATTATTCACCACCCATCAGAATGGCACCACCAAACACCTACTATCACCAGTCCAGACACTTAGAATTCACCCTTGACCCTTGCCTTTCACTGCCTGCCTTCCCCTGGAACTTTTTTCTTTTTTCTTTTTTTTTTTGAGACAGAGCCTCAAGCTATCCCCCTGGGTAGAGTGCTGTGGCATCACAGCTCACAGCAACCTCCAACTCCTGGGCTCAAGCGAGTCTCCTGCCTTAGCCCCCCAAGGAGCTGGGACCACGGGCGCTGGCCACAATGCCTGGCTATTTTTTTGGTTGCAGCCGTCATTGTTGTTTGGCGGGCCAGGGCTGGATTCCAACCTGCCACCTTAGGAGTATGTGGCTGGCGCCTTAGCCACTTGAGCCACAGGCCCCAAGCCTAAAACTTTTTTCAATCTATCATCAAGCCTATTGATCCTAATCCAAAAAAAAAAAAAAAAAAAAAAATAGCCAGGTAATCCTAGCTACTCTGGAGGCTGAGGCAGGTGGATCTTGTGACCCTAGGAGGTCAAGGTAGCAGTAAGCTATGTTCACACCACCACACTCCAGATTGGGTGATAGAGTGAGACCCTGTCTCAAAAAAAGAAAAGGGGCTCGGTGCCTGTGGCTCGTGCGGCTAAGGTGCCAGCCACATACACCTAAGGTGGTGGGTTCAAATCCAGCCCGGGCCTGCCAAACAACGATGGCTGCAACCAAAAAAAATAGCCAGGCGTTGTGGCGGGCACCTGTGCTCCCAGCTACTTGGGAGGCGGAGGCAGGAGACTCGCTTGAGCCCAGGAGTTGGAGGTTGCTGTGAGCTATACCACGGCACTCTACCCAGGGCAACAGCTTGAGGCTCTGTCACAAAAAAAAAAAAAAAAAAAAAAAAAAAGAAAAAAGAAAAGGAAAAGAAACCAAAAAGAGAAGAATCCTTACTCTTATACCAGGGTTCTTGAAAATATCTTCCATTCTCATTATTGCCACTTCCTTGCCTACCCTCTGTGCTGTGACCTTTGCAGTCAGCTTTCTGCTTGCCACAGAGTCCTCCTGGTTGGCAGATGCATTGAGCATGCCTTGGTTCTTGGCTTACCTCCTTGCTGCATCTCATCAGTCCCCCATTTCTATCCTCACTGCCCTGCCCTGTCCAGTCTCAATCCTCTCTCACGAAGTCTTTTGGGAAAGTCAGACTGCCTGTTTTCCCAGCCTCTGATGTTACTGTTTCCCCTCCAGTCCATCCTCTGAATCGCCACCAAAATGATCCCTCTGACATGCTTGTCTGACTGTGTCACATCTCTCCTAATTGCAGCAGGGGGGAAGCTAATATTTAAAATAATAACAGACTGCAGCTGTGTCTTCCCCTAAGGCGTGCATTCCTCCTGAGCATAAGGCTCTTTGTTTGGCAGAACACCTGGGTGAACAGAAGGTGAACAGTCGGGAATTTAAAACAAAGAGATAACTAAACTTCCCTGCAGAGGAAATAAGCCAGGATTTGAGGGATGGGGATGGAAGGCATCTGGAGTGGGAAGAGAAATGAGGAAAGCCTTAGGGGGGATGCCACCTCACCATCTCAGTGGGAGGCTGGAGGGAATTAGGCCACAGGGGAGGGGAAGCGCATGTAAAAATCAGGTGTTTCTAATATGTCCTCTCAAGATTTGAGCCATTCTCTGTGGCTCTATAACCAATCTCATTCTGCACTCAACCCCACTGCCCTTTACTCTACATCCTTAATAATGCCTATTACATAAAGGATCCTCCATGGTCCTATAAGAGGAGGAAAAGGGTTGTGCTCTGTCACATCTGCTAGAAGCACAGAGCAGACAGCAGAGATGGAAGGGCACCCCTGTGACTCTGGGAATTTCAGGTAGGATGAAATTGGAGTCTGCAGGCCCTAAGTATATGAGGGCTGGGGCGTGGTGGGGAACCTGATGTAAACAAAAGTGAGAGAGCAAATCAATTCTATTTAAATTGTGAAAAATGTTGTGGGCCTCTTCTGTGTGGTGTCATCACGGTGGCAAAATCACAGCTAAGGCTGGGCCAGGAGTTGGATCACCTATGGAAATACTGAGCAAATAAGCAGATTCATCAAGGGTAATGGGAGCCAGGTTTCTTACTGTTACAAATAGAGAGTGAGGAAGGAATGGTGAGGGACTGGAATCAGAAGCACTAATGTGAACTCCTGGGTTTTACAGACTTCAGTATGTATATGAGCATGATGCATTTGTTTGTTTGGTCTGTCTCCTGAAAGGGTCTATAAACAATTATAACCTAGTAGCAATGAGCATATCTCACTCCCAAATCTTGGTTTCTAAATACCATTCTCTATGAAATGGAACTGGGGCTCCTGAGAAAAAATGATTCCAGGGTTGACGCAAGAAAGTACAAGAGGAGACAAGAATATTTTGTTATTTTAAAAAGCATGAAAATGGCTGGGCGCCTGTGGCTCAAGTGGCTAAGGCGCTAGCCACATACACCTAAGGTGGCGGGTTCGAATCCCCAGTCCAGGCCCGCCAAACAACAATGATGACTGCAACCAAAAAATGGCCAGGTGTTGTGGCGGGCGCCTGTAGTCCCAGCTACTTGGGAGGCTGAGGCAGGAGACTCGCTTGAGCCCAGGAGTTGGAGCTTGCTGTGAGCGTGATGCCATGGCACTCTACCCAGGGGGATAGCTTGAGGCTCCGTCTCAAAAAAAAAAAAAAA
>CAUYTI010033144.1:0-27452 GCA_963575145.1 Galago senegalensis | reverse complement strand
CTAGTGCCTCTGAAATAGCGTAAAAAACGTGCTAGTACCCCTGCATTGGCATAAAAAAACGCACTAATACCCTTGCATTGGCGTAAAAAATGCACTAGTGCCCCTGCATTGGTGTAAAAAACGCGCTAGTGCCTCTGCATTGGCGTAAAAAACGCGCTTGTGCCCCTGCATTGGCGTAAAAAAACGCGCTAGTACCCCTGCATTGGCGTAAAAAACGCACTAGTGCCTGTGCATTGGCGTAAAAAACGCGCTAGTGTCCCTGCATTGGTGTAAAAAAACACGTTAGTGCCTCTGCAATGGCGTTAAAAACATGCTAGTGCCTCTGCAGTGGCTTAAAAAACGCGCTAGTGCCCTTCCAATGACGTAAAAAAACACGCTAGTGCCTCTGCATGGGCGTAAAAAACGCGCTAGTGCCCCTGCAATGACGTAAAAAAAACCGCTATTGCCTCAGCAGTGGCGTAAAAAAAAGTGCTAGTGCCCCTGCAATGGCATAAAAAATCCTGCTAGTGCCTCTGCATTGGCGTAAAAAACGCGCTAGTGCCCCTACTATGACGTAAAAAAAACCGCTAGTGCCTCTGCAGTGGCGTAAAAAAAAGTGCTAGTGCCCCTGCAATGCCGTAAAAAAACTGCTAGTGCCTTTGCAGTGGCGTAAAAAAAAAGCTCTAGTGCCTCTGCATTGGCGTAAAAAAAACGCGCTAGTGCCCCTGCAATGGCATAAAAAAACACGCTAGTGCCTCTGCATTGGCGTAAAAATACACGCTAGTGCCCCTGCAATGGCATAAAAAAAACACGCTAGTGCCTCTGCATTGGCGTAAAAAAATGCGCTAGTGCCCCTGCAATGGCGTAAAAAAACACGGTAGTGCCTCTGCATTGGCGTAAAAAAACACACTAGTGCCTCTGCATTGGCATAAAAAACGCGCTAGTGCCCCTACAGTGGCATAAAAAAATGCGCTAGAGCCTCTGCAGCGGCGTAAAAAACGAGCTAGTTCCTCTGCACTGGCGTAAAAAACGCGCTAGTGCCTCTGCAATGGCGTAAAAAAACGCGCTAGTGCCCCTGCTTTGGTGTAAAAAAACACGTTAGTGCCTCTGCATTGGCGTAAAAAAACGCACTAGTGCCCCTGCATTGACGTAAAAAAACGCACTAGTACCCCTGCATTGGCATAAAAAAACGCACTAGTGCCTCTGCATTGGCATATAAAACGCGCTAGTGCCTCTGCATTGGCATAAAAAAACCCGCTAGTGCCTCTGCATTGACATAAAAAACACAGTAGTGCCTCTGCATTGGCGTAAAATATGCGCTAGTACCTCTGACCCGGAGGAAGGCCCTCTGCTGTGCCCAGCAGGACACGCGGGACAGGGAGGAAGGCCCTCTGCGCCCAGCAGGACATGCATGACACAGAGGAAGGCCCTCTGCTGTGCTCAGTAGGACGTCCAGGACACGGAGGAAGGCCCTCTGCACCCAGCAGGACGTGTGTGACAGGGAGGAAGGCCCTCTGCACCCAGCAGGACATGCCAGACACGGAGGAAGGCCTTCTACCCATTCTAGGCCTCTGGGAAGGTCTCTGTGAGAAAGCCCTTTTAAGAGCAGATGGTAAGTTCATAGCACGACATATCACACCTGCAGTCCTGAAGATGTCCAGGTGGCTTCTGCTGCTCTGGAATCCCAGAACTCAGTTTAACACCCTCTCACCCAGACCCCTCCCAGCGTCAGGACCCAGCCACTGCAGGCCTGGGAGTCCCTTCCTTGCCTGAGACATGAACAGTCAAGGCCAGGTTTTTCTTCCAGAATGTCCCAGGCCCACTAAGGCGAGGAGAGGCTCCCAGGAGGCTGAGACCGTGCACTGTGCTTATCACACTGAGTTGAGTGCAGGAAAGCTTCGCCCCTGCACTTAGCAATGGAGGGAGGGGGAATAAATATTTGTTGATTGATCAATGACTGTTCTCAGGGCTGGCACAGACACAGGTGTCCTGAGGCAGGCTTAACATAAGAAGTGCCTGCCCTCAAGGAGCCTGGGACAAAGAAAAGCGTGAGAAGCAAAGAGGAGGGATGGGGCTCCCTGGCACCCGGACTCAGAGATGACCCGACCTGGCTGACCTTACTGTCCTCCCTCCCGCTTCGCTCCCTCTACAGAATTCTCACTCTGCACCCTCCTGGCTCCCTAGAGGACCCCCCTAGGATGACCCAGGTCCTCCCACTGAGGGTTGTGTGGAAGATTCAGGAAGGTTTCAGTTACTACCACCCTGGAGCTCACACTGGGAGCCTTTAAATATAACCTGTCCTTTAAACTGAGTGTTGCTAAGAAAACTTTTTAGACTGAAAGCACCATGGTAAGAGGGAAAAGATTTTTTTCTAAGTCCACAAAAATGTCAGAACTAATAGTTGCACAATGACACTCAAGAGGGGTGAAAAAAAGTCAACTTTACAAAGAACTCAAAGCGATGGCTGTTTTTCCCTCACCAACACTGAGCTGGAAGTTGATGACAGCAGGTGGCTGTGGCCACGGACAGAGCTCTGGGTCAGTGACCGGCCCAGCACATTCCAGCAGCAGGCCACCCATCATCAAATGATCTCATATTCTCAGGCCAGTGCCACTTCAGTCTGAGGCTGGGACAGCGGAGGGAGGAAGTGACTGCTGGGACTGAGCCTCATTGCTGAGCGGGGAGGGAGCACGGGAGTTGGACCTCTGCAGAGTACTGCCCTCCTGGAAGAGAGGGAGGCCCACCTTCTCCTCTGCCACAGGCCTTTGTTACCCTAATAAGCTTTCGTCACTGAAGCAATACATGGGAATTTTAGAAAGTCACAAAATACTGCACAATGAAAATGACTCATTTCCAGCTGGCTCACGGGCTCAGGCTTGTCACCCCAGCGCTCTGAGGTGAGGCGCAGGTCCAGCTCCTCAGCAACGTCACAGCAGCGCCTGGGAGCCTGGCCTTCCTGACACTCTTCTGTGTATCAGTATGTATGCATATTGTTTTTACTAAAAGGAGGTCACATTACACATAGTGATTTTTTTTTCCTCCCAGCTTTTATTTTGAAAACTTTCAAACCTACAATAAACTGAGAAAACAGCACAAGGAGCATCTGTAAGCACTTCCCGGGCGTTCATGAGTCGGTGTCATCCTGGCTCATTGTTCAGTCGTCTCTCACATGTGCATATAATCCAGATCCAAGGAGCTCTGTAGAGATACAGTAATATTTAGAGATATTAACTATTTGAGAGTACACTGCATAATCATGATCCTTCCCCCCAAACACCATTTAGCGCTTAACTCCTAAGAACAAAGACACCTCCCCCGCCACACACCTCCCACCCTCCAGAAAGTCACCCCGACACTGGTAAGTCATATACAGCCCCTGTGTAAAATTCCCTGATTGCCTAATCTGGTCCTTCACATTAGCACTTAACAATAGGCGTTAACACTTGGGTTCTCCAGAAGCTCATGTCAAGGCGGGTTTGGGATGCACAGCACTCATCCAGCACCTGGCCAGTGAATGGAAGTGAGATCCGACCAGAGCGCCTTGCGGGCCAGACAAATGGTTTGCCAGCCCCTGCTGGGTCAGTCGCCCCACGGGGCCATGGTGAGAAGAGGGGGCAATGCAACGCTTGTGCCAGCTCAGGTCCTGCCAGCGAGCGGCATCTACACGCAGGGCACCGCCATGCCTGCTGCGTCCCACCCCGGTCACTTGTGGACTATGTCACTGTGTCTCTGCAGGCTCCTTTCAATTATGACACTTCTGTCTTAGTCCATTTGAGTTGTTGTAGCAAAAATACCCAAAACTGAGTGGCCTATAAACAATCAAAATTTTTCTTATTGTTCTAGAGGCAGAGAGCCCAAGCTCAAGGTAGCAGCAGATCTGGCGTCTGGTGAGGCCACATCTTGGTTTCAGGTGCCGTCTTGTCCCTGTGAGCACACAGAGAGGGAAGGGAGTTCCGGGGCCTCCTTCATGGGGTGCAGCCCTCACTCTCAGCCCTAATCGCCCCCTGATCACCTCCCACCTCCAGACATTCTCACAATTAGGATCAGGTTTCAACATTTGGGTTTAGAGGGACAAAACAGGGTCTATAGCTATTTCCCCTTTTATTTTTATTTTTAAATTTTTTATTTACTTTTTTTTTTTTTTTGGCAATTTTTGGCTGGGGCTGGGGCTGAATCCACCACCTCCAACATACGGGGCCAGCGCCCTACTCCTTGAACCACAGGCACCGCCCTTTATTTTTTATTTTTTATTGAGAAAGGATCTCAGTCTTTTACCCAGGCTGGAGCACAGTGGCACAATCATAGCTCACTGCAGCCCCAAACTCCTGGGCTTGGGAGCCTCCCAAGTAGCTGGGACTCAGCACAGTGTAAATTATGGGGAAATCCTCCTGCTTCTGCCTCCCAAGTAGCTGGGACTACAGGTGTGCACCAGCATGTCTGGCTGTTTAAACATTTTTTATGTAGAGACAAAGCCTTCCTATGTTGCCCAGGTCCTGTACTCCTGACCTCAAGCCATTTTCCTGCCCCAGCCTCTCAAAGTGCTGGGACTGCAGCTGGTCTGCCTCGCACAGGCTCCTGCCTTTTTCAATCTTTTATGACATTACCATTTTAAACAGCTGTCAGTCGTTCTGCTAAGAGTCCTTCAGTCTGGACTTGTCTGATGCATGGCATTTCCTAACCTACTTTCACTCCGCAGTCCCTCTTCCACTGTAAGAACTGCTGGCACACATAACACCAAAATGCTGGCAGGTTCTGTCCACACCAGTGTGCCACCCAACACCTCACCCTGCACTGGCGGACACATTCTCAGGGCTCTTTCTGTCTAGCACAGAGCTCCTCTTCTGTGGTTAAGCCCGACAGAGACACTGGAGTGCTTATCCTCTGGTCACTCTCATGAGGCCGGGCCCTCACCTTGGGTGGGTCTCTTACTGGGCTTCAAGTGCTCACTGCCCCCCTCCACTGTCATGCTCACTAGTTGATAGAGTGTCCCCAGCAGGGGGGCCATCAGAGGTGTGCTGGAGGCTCAGGGATGAGGCAGAGGACAGTGAGGAAAGCCACAGGTGCCAGAGACCAGTGTCCTCACCCTGACTCTGTCCTCACCTTCCTATGTCACTTTACCGAGCTCCTGCTGACCTCTCCTCTGTGCCTGAAACACTAAGAGGGAGTCCTGTCCTGCCCAGACTGCAGAGTGAGCAGGACCCCGTGAGCGTAGATAAGGCTGTGCTTTCAAACACAGAAAGGGTGCAGAACACGTCATACCAGGAGTACGGGATGGGGCAGGATCCTGGGCAACGGCCAGAGCCGGGTCCCTCCTGTAGGTTACCAGCCTGTGACGCCCAGCCCACAGGGCATCTCTGCCATACACACACCCCATCCCCGACCCCTGATTTTCACTATGCTGAGCAGGTCGGTGTCTCAGAGAAGGTCCCACGGCCAGCCTGCTTCCGCCACACCTGCCAGACTTGACTCCTATAGTCCCTGATGTGAGTCCAAGGGACAGAAATGGAAAGGCCTCAGCACCCCCGGGAAGAATTGCCAGGAAGAGGTTGGAAACTGCGGTGGCAGGGTGGCCTGGATTTGAGGGCAGAGCAGCTCATCTTGTGCTGGACAGTGCAGGGAGCAACCCAGGTGCCAAGCATCCCACATAGCCTAGAACCCCCCCCCACCCCCAGCCTGGGGAAGATGGCCCTGAAAGTAGCCCAGATGGAGTGCTGAGGGGCAAGCAGCTGTGTAGGGACTGGATGTGACAGCAGCAGCAGATTCAGTGGTGGGCCCAGGGAAAATATTTGAGGTGGTGGAGAGGGTTGAATTGGGGACCTACTGAAATCTCTTCCCCGTGAGGCCTGCTGGTACTCAAACCCTGTGAGTATCACTCTTGCCTAACACCTCGTCTGACCAGCCAAAGGGACAGCTGCGGAGTCAGATGTCAGGTGGCAAGCATTCCCCAGGATGCCACCCACCACCACTTTCTCCTGTCTCAACGCAGTCCTGACTCAGTTTCCTCAGGGGCCAGATCACACTGCCCACCTGGCCCCTGAGGAATTGCGTCTCAGGCCAGCAGGAGTCCAGCCCCTGTGTGACTCTGGTTGCCAGCAAGGGGGCCCCTGCTAAGCCTGAGCCTCTTAGCTCCACTGAGATCAAACACAAATTCCTTTAGGACAGGAGACACATTACCTCACTAACAGTTTAGTGCAAGTTGGTTAATCAAATGTCAGGAGAGAGAAAGGAAGTAAATTGGCACATTGAGCATTTGCTCTGGACAAAGTACTGGACAGACCATCCCACTGAGCCTTCCTGACACAGCTGTAAGATAGACAGCATCCCCATTGTACAGATTGGAAAACCAAGATTTGTTAGCTTCCCTCAAATTGCACAGATGGTGAAGCATCCCGATCTGAATGTGCAGTTGTGTTCCTTCCTCTGCCCACACGGTGTCGTCCTGAACACCTAACATGTGCCAGGCCCGGCCTCTGCTGCCCAGCTCCCCGCCTGGCAGAAAGAGGACCTGGTGTGTGCACACATGTGCCCTCTTACCCCTCTTCCCTCTCCCAAAGATCAAGCTATTAATAAGATTTTTCAAAGGGTGGTAGCTCCCACTAGTGGGACATGGGGTGATTTTAGGTAAAATGCAACATGAACTATTTCAATAATTATATACATGTATTTAATAGAAAAACAGAGTTCATCAGATATACCATTTCTCAGAGTGTGCTAATTGTGATAAAGCAAGAGATATATATTTTGGGTTTTGTCCCCAGGTCCTGATCACAGTTCCTAAAACCCCTGCAATATCCTGAGTGGAATGGGTAGGAGTATACAGTCAGCTTTCCATACCTGTGGGTTCCACCTCTGTGTAGTCAGTCAACCTCAGGTGGAAAAGTATTTGGAAAAAAATGAATGGTTGCATCTGTAATAAACACTGTGCAGGCCTTTCTTTTTTCTTGTCATTATTCCCTAAAAAAATTAACAGCTATTTACATACATTTACATTCCATTAGCTATTACAAAAAATCTAGAGATGATTTAAAGTATATTTGAGGGCTGGATACAGTGGGTCATATCTATACTCCTAGCACTCCGGGAGTCTGAGGCAGGTGGATTTCTTGAACTCAGGAATTTGAGACCAGCTGAACAAGAGTAAGACCCTGCCTCTATTAAAAATAGAAAAATTAGCCAGGTGTTCTGGCAGGTACCTGTAGTCACAGCTACTCAGGAAGCTGAGGCAGGAGGATCACTTAAGCCCAGGAGTTTGAAGTTGCTGTGAGCTAGGCTGATGCCATGGGCACTCTACCCAAGGTGACAGAGTGAGACTCTGTCTCAAAAATAAATAGACTGCAAACTAATACAACCTTTTTGAAGGGAAGTATGGAGACTCCTCAACTCGAATTAGAACTCCCATTTGATCCTGCAATCCCATTACTAGGCATCTACTCAGAAGAAAAAAAATCCTTTTATCATAAGAACATTTGCACTAGACTGTTTATCACAGCTCAATTTACAGTTGCCAAAATGTGTAAACAGCCTAAATGCCCACCAACCCAGGAATGGATTAAGCTGGATTAAGCTGATATAACATGGAATACTATTCAGCCATTAAAAAAGATGAAGACTTTACATCTTTGTATTAGCTTGGATGGAGGTGGAACACATTCTTCTTAGTAAAGCATCACAAGAATGGAGAAGCAAGAATCCAATGTACTGGCTCGGCGCCTATAGCTCAACCGGCTAAGGCGCCAGCCACATACACCTAAGGTGGCGGGTTCGAATCCCCAGCCCAGACCCGCCAAACAACAATGACGGCTGCAACCAAAAAATAGCCGGGCGTTGTGGCCGGCGCCTGTGGTCCCAGCTACTTGGGAGGCGGAGGCAGGAGACTCGCTTGAGCCCAGGAGTTGGAGGTTGCTGTGAGCTGTAATGCCACCGCACTCTACCCAGGAGGACAGCTTGAGGCTCTGTCTCAAAAAAAAAAAAAAAAGAACTAAATTGTCCCAGGTGCTAATGAGAGCGCTATTGCATTCTATTAGCTTGAACCATATGGAAATACAGAAATTCAGCTACTACTTTTATAGTTTCACACAGTTCATCCCCTGTATTCTAGAGATAAGTCACTTTAAATTTCAGTTCCTTCAGGTGTTAATTTTTTTAATGGTGCTGTCACTGCCTTTCAGGGACATTGTGAAAATTAAATGAGAAGACGTAGGTCAAAAGACCAGATATATAATACGTGTTCAATAAATGTTTCTTCAAAAACAGTCGTATGTGTGAATCACAAAGAGAAGTAGCTATCTGTGGTCACTACTGAGTTTGGGGGCCAGGTGTGGGGCTCACACCTGTAATCCTAGCACTCTGGGAGGCTCTGGTGAGTAGATCGTCTGAGCTCAGGAGTTTACAACCACCCTGAGCAAGACTAAGACCTCATATCTACTAAAAAAAAAAAAAAAAAAAAAAGGTAGAAAAAGTAGCCAGGCGTTGTGGCAGGACCTGTAGTCCCAGCTACTCAGGAGGCTGAGGCAAGAGGATCACTTGAGTCCAAAGAGTTTGAAGTTGCTGTGAGCTATGACACCACCTCACTCTACCTGTAGCGACAAAATGAGACTCTTTCTCAAAAAAGGAAAGAAACACACACACACACACACATATATATATATACACATACTGAGCTTAGGAACCCAAGAAAAGATAGATTCAAAGAGGTGTCCTTGGATTTTGGCAATGGGGGAAGCTGTACACATGTGGGGGAGGAGTAAATGGAAATTTCCTGTGCCTTCCATTCAATTTTCTGGTAAACTGAAACTGCTATAAAAAAATAAAGTTTATTCTTTTGAAAAAGAAAAATGGGGGAATTGAGGTGTTTTGCTTGTTTTATTTAGACTCTGAGCAGAGTTCCCAGGATACACACTGCCTGGGTATTTACACTGATATCTAGTTAAACCCTCTCATTGTGTCATGAGCTATTCATTCCCCATAGTCACTCCATCAGAATCTTGGTGGAGTCCAGAAGCCTCTGTTGATCTGGCCTAGTGAAGCTGGCAAGTGAGAAAACATACACACAAATACCAATGATCTCAGTGACTCTCTCCCCTCCCCAGGACATTCCTTAGCAGGATGGGTTTCTCTCACTTGGCGGGAGCCTCCTGGTCACAAATAGGCCTGGCTGGGCTTAATTTAGCAAAGTTCAGGCCCTCTACAAAAGCCAGGGGTAATTCTGGAGGTTCTGCAATCCCCAGGACACCCTGGGTGAAGACAAGAACACAGCCCCACTCAAAGAGCCAAAGGGGCCTTCAGAATGGTCTGTTTATCTCAGCTATTTAGGAAGTAGAACTTGCCAGAACCATCCTTTGCTTTCCTTAACTTCTTACACAAATGTTTTCTTTGTAAAAGTGAAAACTTAGTAAGTAAAAACTTTCTTTGGGGTATAAAAATACTATATATTTTTTTCTATTGGCAGATAGGAAACTTAAGCCTGCTAAAAAATTTTAATTATCTATGGAATCTAACACAATCTGGCATTTATCCCCAAATTCGCTTTCAATTCTGGATTGACATTTTCTTTAATCTATTCTTGAAAAAGGATAAAGCCACTTGCTGGTGCTCTGCAAAGTCCAGGATAATTTTTCTTACACTTAAGCTTATACAACCAGTGGGACTCTAAGTTCTAACATCTGGCAGTCACTCTCCTCCCTTGGAAGCCTAGCTGTGTCCTGAAGCCAAGTCCTATGACCAGGCAAATCTTCTGAAGTTACACTTCTGCTCGGGACCAGGGAAAGCACCTACCCTGTCAACTACCGATGTGCCATTCAGGATGGCAGGCAGGAGCCACATGTGGCTGCTGACCCCTTGAGATGGTGACTAGCCCAAAGTGAAATGTGCGAGAAGGATTTCACAGACTTATTACACATTAGGTTTCTAAGGGGAAACACAACAGAAGAATGTAAAAACTCATTATGTAAAAGCTCATTAGTAATTTTTAAATGTTGATTTCATGTCAAACTGATAATGTAAATTCATCATTAACATTTATAGTATGTATTTCTTTTTGCTTTTTTAATATGGACACCAGAAAAAATGAAATGGCATGCATGGCTTACACTATTCCCATCGGATAGTGCTGCCCTACAGGATGTTAGAAAAAAGACAGACTGGCCTAAAGTACATCACACAAGGACGACAGTTCACCCTGTGGTCTGAGGGCACCTGAGAGAGTTTTGTGGGGTTATGAGATTCATCAACCATCAAAATATAGAAAGGACTACAGCTAACTATGAGTGAAGCAAAACCACTGAGTCAGGGCGGAAACAGGAAGACACGAGGCAAGAGTCAGCACCATAACACCATGCACAGTCCTTTCTGTCACACCTGTAATCCCAGCACTCTGGGAGGCCGAGGGGGGAGGATGCCTTGAGGTCAGGAGTCCAAGACCAGCCTGAGTAAGAGCAAGACTCCATCTCTACTAAAAATAGAAAAAGTAGCCAGGTGTTGTGGCAAGCATCTGTAGTCCCAACTACTCAGGAGGCTGAGACAAGAAAATTGCTTGAACCCAAGAGTTTGTGGTTGCTGTGAGCTATGATCCCACAACACCCTACCCAGGGTGACAAAGTGAGGCCCTGTCTCAAAAAAAATAAAATAAAAAGTATTTTCAGGCCCTGAGCTCTCAGTGTCAAGAGGACGGGCACCTGGTCCATCTTGTCACCATTGTATCCTCATGGCTAGCACACTGTCCACGCATAGATGATTCTATGTCAATCACAGGAATGAATGTCATCTAAAGTAAAAAACTAGCCCACTATAAAAACGACTGTCAAGAATTTCCTCTTCCTACTCTGTTTCTTGTCTTGACTGTTTCCTCCTTCTACCAATCTCTCTCTTGGAGAGACTTCCCCGTTCTAAGAAAAGGTGGAGGTTCAGTTTGAGCGCCCCAAATCCCAGCTGGACCTCTAGGAGTGGAGGGAGGAGACGGCCCAGGAGGGGGTGTCTCCTCATCCACTATCCTGTATGGATGAGCCTCATCTGCACCTTCCAGGGTATCTGCAAGCAATCGACATGAATCTTCTAGATGTCTATTATGGGCTCAGCCGTGTGTATGTTGAAGCCCATGAGGAAGTCTGAGATCTATCTAACCTATGTAGTATTTATAATCTAGAAGAAGAGATTTTTTTTTTAAAAGCATGTAAACATGGTAAGATAACTGACAGCCCGAGATTAAATAATGTGCCAAATAATGTGCCTGAACTGCCAGGGCTAGAAGAGCACAGAGAGGGAGAGAAGGTTCCAGGCAGTGGTGACGAGAGAAGGCCCACTAGGGGGGTACAGTCCAAGTTAGATTCTCAGAAACAAGTAGGACTGGATATGCAGAGAGAAAGGAGACCAGCCTTCCAGATGTGAATACAGACCTGTCAGCAGGAATTAGCACATTTGAGGGAGACTCACTCGCTCCAGCAATAAGCTTGAAGCTACCTATGGGGGAATAAAACTTGTTTCCACCTCACTGGAAACACTAGAGACCACTACCCCAAGTGAAGGGTCTCAGGAATAAAAAAACAAAGACCACATGTCCCCTTTAACGAGTTGGAAATGTTGACGGGCACCCATGGGCACACTAACAGCCCTGGCTTAAGCACTATAAAAGCTACCCATGCAACAGAAACATCTGTTGAATGTTTTAGATATTTAAAAAATAGAATCATTAGGGTTTCCTATGTATGAAATCATGTCTTAAATATAAATTTATTTCTTCCTTTCTAGAAAAAAAAGAGAGAAAAAGAATATTGAAATGAACAAGAAAAAGGCCTAATAGGCTCCCACCCCTATCTATCTAGCTACCAGCATCTGTACTCACATACCCCTTTTCTCCACTTATCAGCACAGATAAGTATTCACACTCCTGTCTGTAGCTGAGCCTTCCACTGTGCGTTAAGTCTCTGCTTCTCAAATACAACACCCAGAAAGTTTCTCTTTCTCTCGTCCATCAATATTTCTGTTTCTATAGGAAAATTCTACCGATATATAGGAACATACTATTATTTGTCTATCTTTGTAAATATCGACTATGAACCAGATACCGTCCATCCCATTTCTTTGCTCTGCTTTAAAAGCAAACTCATCCATGCAGCTGACTCCAATTCCTCCCCTCCCATTTTTTCTTAAACCCACTGCTATCAGGCTTTTGCCAGCACTACTCCACCAAAACTCCTCTAATCAAGATCACTAATGATACTCACATTGTTAAATCCAAAGGTCGCTTCTTAGTCATCGCATTACTCAAGCTATCCACAGCATCTCCCAAGACTCATCTTTGCTTCATACGCTTTCTTCACATGGCTCCCAGGACTCCAAACTCTCTTGGTTTTCCTCCCACTCCCATGGAGGAGTCTTTCTCTGCTGGTTCTTCCTCTTTTCTCCAAACTATTAGAATGATCTGGGGCTTAGTCTCTAGTTCTTTTCTCTCCCCACTTGTTGGATCTAACCTGCTTGATCTTCTATTGTTCCATGCCTTTAAACACCATCCTTCTGCTGAGGACACCTTTGTATCTCCAGCCCAACACTTTTTCCAGCATTTCAGATTTACATACTCAACCACTTACTTGATGTTGTCACATAAACTATCTCACAAATATCTTAAATGCAAATGTCCAAAACTGAACTTCTACTCTCCACGCCTGATCCTGCTCCATCCCACGTCTTCCCTCTCTCAGTTACTGCAACTCCATCCTTCAGCTGCTTAGGCCAGAAACTCCAGAGTCGTCTTTGATTCCTTTCTTCTCTCACGTTACACATCCAATCCATCAGCAAATCCCTTTGGATTTGCTGCTTCCACCAATCTTCACATCCACTCCATTACCTTACTCAGATCACCATCATCCTTACGTGGATTGCTGTAGGGGCTTCCTGTCAGTCGTCCTGCCCTTTTAGGGTCACTCTGCAAAACTGTAACCAGATTCACCTTTTCAACAGTCAGAACTGTCCTGTGTTGGATCACTCCTCAGCTCAAAACCCTCCAATGGCTCCCTACGTCACTTGGAGTAAAAACTCAAGTCTTTAAATTTCATCTACAAGGCCCTGCTTGATCTGCACCAGCCCTGTCACCTCGGGGCCTCTCCTCCCAGCCTTCTTACCCTTTCTCAAGCTGCTTCAGCCACAGTGGCTTTCCTGGTGCTCTCTGCCTGGAAGGCTCTTTCCCCCAGTTATCTTTTGAGCCAACCCTCATGTCCTTCAAGTTGTTGTTTAAAATAATTTTCTATGGTATAGTTTAGAAAGTAGTTTGGCAGTATATGATAAATTGAAATAGAGGTTGAGTATCCCCAATCTGAAAAGATGAAACATGAAAATACTCTCACATCTGAAAATTATTGAGTGCTGAGATGATGCCACAAGTGGAAAATTCCATAGCTGACCTCAAGTGATGAGTCATGGTTAAAATGAAGGCTGCACAGCACAATTTATTGAACATCCCCCAAGGAAAAATAAAATTATCTTTGGATTAGACATACAAGGCATATGTGAAATATAAGTGAATTTTATGTTTAGACTTGGGGTCCATCCCCAAGATGTCTCATTATATACATGCAAATACTCCAAAATCTGGAAAAATACAAATCTAAAATGCTTCTGGTCCCACGTATTTTGGATAAATGATACTCAACCTGTATATGGTTTTTATATGACCTAACAGTTCTACTATTAGGTACTTGCCCAAGATAAATATTTAATACAACAAAGACTTATACAGGAATAATCATAGCAACTTTTATTCATAATGGCCAATCTCTGGACACAATCCACAGGTTCATTTATCAACAGGTAAATGCATAAACAAGTTGTTATACATTCATATGATGGAATATTATTGAGCAATAAAAATGATAAAAATAAATACAAATTATAAAAATAAAAATCAGCACTACTGATACAAACAAAATGCACCTCAAAAGCTTTAGGCTCAGAGAAAGAGACAGGTATCAACCGACAGTCTATGTACTGCAGGATCTATTTATATGAAAGTCTAGAAAAGACAAAACTTATATATAAACAGAAAGCGGATCAATGGTTTTCTACAGCCAGAAATGTGAGAGGATCGGCACCAATGGGACCTATGGTAACATTTTTAGAAATATTTTTATATCTTGATTGGTGGTTGTTACATATATTCCTTAAAACTCATCACACTGTATACTTAATAAAGGTGATTTTTAACAAAAGATGAAGAAAAACCAAAAATGATAAAAGTGGCGATGCAAATAGCCAAGAGTGAGGAGCTGAGCGTGGAGACCGCCCGCCCATCTGGGATGCCAACATCCCCCGGGTCACCTTGCAGACTACAAATGCTATGAGAATAAACTCAGGAACGAATCTTCACCTACTAGTCACTCTCAAGTTTATTACTCCCTTTCTATCCCATATCTGCAAAAAGAGTAAAAGGTAGTAGACAGACCATCTCAGAGTGGACAGATTCCAAAGTGTCCCTGTGGCCCCTGCCTGCTGGTGCCCATGCCCTCATGCAACCCCCTCCCCCTGGGTACAAGCAGGACCTGTCATTTACTTCTCACCAGCAAAGGTGAGAGGACATGACTCTGGTGATTATGCTAAGTTTTAAGCTGTCTTTGCAGGCAGTCTTGCTGACTAGAGCTTCTCTTTCCTGACTTGAAGTGGCCATGGGGGGAAACCCACATGGAAGGAAGAGTAGGTGGCCTCAAGGAACTCTGAAAAGCCCCTAGCCAACCTCAAGCAAGAAGTCAGGGCACTCAGTCCTAACATTGCCAGGAAATGGATCTGCTGGCAACCTGAGTGAGCTCAGAATCAGATTCCCCACTCAAGCCTGGAGCAGAGAAAGCAGGCTGGCCGATGCCTCAGTTATAGCCTCGTGGGACCCTCAGCAGAGAACCCAGCTAAACTGTGCCTGGATCCTGACCCACAGACACTGTGACGTAATAAATGTTTGGAGGAGGGTGGGATGGGTGTGGGAGGGTGTTTGCTTGTGTATTATTTATTTAGAAACAGGGTTGTACCATGTTGCCCAGACTGAACAGGAACTCCTGGACTCAAGCGATTCTCCCACCACCACACCCTGTGGGGAGGGTGTTTTAAATCACTTTCTAAATGTGCCCTCCCTTGGCCACTCCTTAATACTACTACCTGGCTCTTGCCTGCCTTACTGTGCTGTAATTTTTTTTATTATTATTTTCCCCAAGAGGACCTTATTTATAATAGTTATTGTGCATTATCTGCCTACCCACAATAAAATATAAGCTCCACAAAGGCAGGAATGCTAATTTGTTTTGGTTCATTGACATATGCTCCAACTACCTCCAAAAAAAGGTCTGGAAGGGGTACGATATTTATTTTTAAATGAATGAAGCCTATTGTTTGGATTTAAAACAGGATTGACCCATTCTTACACTCAGTATGGAAACAGAAGACCTACTTACCACCTCCTATATCCAAAACTTCATATACCTAAAGTCCACTATTAGGTGACCTCTAAATCTGTTTTTTACAAAGGGAAAATTTCTAATTCCATTGCCTTTTTTCTCATAAGCCTCATTTTTAAATTTTTAGTTTGGTTTGAATAATTTCCTATTTCCTCCAAATTCCCTGAGTTCCATACCGAACTCAGCGCAAGTGTAAAACAGCAATGTATAAGGGACAAGGATGGTCCAGATTCTATCAGATTTCACACTGCAGTTTGCACCTGTTTCATAAGTAAAAATCAGGTCACCTTTTACTAAAGATGCATCAGTGAGGCAATGCCATCTCTTCCTGCCACAATTTTGGTGAAAGCCACCGTGAAAATAGATATCATTTTACCAGAGCCCACTGTCTTTAGCCAGACCTGCTACAATGGAGAGTTATTCACTAAAACATATCATTTGCATTTGAAAGGGTGACTAACTTTCAATTCTAAAGAATGTACCAGGGCCTTGCTTATTAACTGTAGAATTAGGCCACATAGCTGCTGAGATACCAGGTACACTCTCTGAAACTATTAATGGCCAATTTGGTCCTGTAAAAAATGGGGACAAGACATTCACTTCTTAGGACCAATATATGGTTGAGATTAAATATGTAAAAAACACATAATATGGTCCCTGGCACACAGTAAACCTGGAGTGGACTCCTTCCCCCAGAGGATTTAAATGGGAAGCGGTTAGCAATTACTGCCCATGTGCGTGAGTGAATCTGGAAGAGGGGAGAGAAGATGCAGGGCAAAGAAAGACGGAAAGGGCCTGAGAGGGGGAGGACGCCAGTACCAGGAGATGGAACAAGACCTGGGCATAAAAACCTCTCCTGGAAATAAGCAGCTACACACGGCAGAGGAGGTCCTCCAGCTGTTCTCCACAGGACCATTTGTCTTCCTCCATCTTATATCAAGCCCCTGAACCTTTGAAGAAGTAGAGGAAACAGGAGAAGAGAGGAGAGAGAAATCAGGAAGGTGGCAGGTGAGAGCCAACTCAGAAAGCAGCAGGTGACTTCCTCTCCTAACTGAGATCACTGTCCTCTAACTGCAGCGGTTCATGCCGGCCACTTAAGAGGCCCCTGTAGAGCCATACTTTCCCACAGCTGAAGGGACCCATCTTCCCGCACCCTCAGCTTTGTGGAAGATAGTGAGTACTCGCTCCCCTGACTCCAAGTGCTCCAAAGCACCAAATGGCGGGATGGCCAGCTGGGCAGGACCCAGAGGGAAAGAATAAGGCTTCTACCCACTCCTGGAATCCCAGAACTTCACTACCTTCCTATGATCTCTATTCCAGGAAGACTCTGGGATCCGGCTCCTGATCTTGAGGCAGAGTGATGGCAACACACCCTGCCGGCATCAGCTGAGGTATGCCAGGTGGGCAGGACCAGGTTTATGCCTGTACAGAGCAGGCTGTCAGATTGACAGGAGGGAACCTGGACTGGAGGTCTAATGGGGTTGCTCTCAGAGAGACAGCACCTATGTGGCCTCAGGGAGAAGAGTTGAGACTTAGCAAGGAAAAGGGACCTGGAAGAACTAGTTTACTTCAGCCCCTGACCAGGGCCTCCTCCTGCAGCTCCAGATCACAGTCCTCATGCTGGCAGCCTCCTTCCCACTTACCCGGGGGTGGAGGGGAGAGCTTCCCCTCCCCAGCCACTCTGTGGCCTTTCTAAGGCCCTGTTTGCAGGATTTACATGAGGCTGGGATAGAAAAAGCTGGCATTACAAGGCAGCCCTTGCCTTTCATTCACTCCCGGCCTCTCCAAGCCAAGTTTCTAAGTAACAGGGATGGTAACTGCCCACTGTGGCCCAGAGTCACTTCTGAAGTTGCTTGGCAGAGAGCCACCTAACTATTGCTTAGCTCTCCTCAGAACGGCATGTACCAAGTGGGACCGCTGTCCTGTGTGGGTGGATTAGCTGCTGTTGGACATGATAGGGTGGGCCCCTGGCCAGCTCACACCAACCCCCACTCTGCATCTTCCCCACATATAGTAGAGCCGCCTTTCTCTGCGCTTTTGAACTTGCTTAGATGAGATGGCAAAGGCCAGCACAGGAAGCAGAGCAAAAGAAAAAAATAAGTTCACAGTGGCTTTGGAAAACAGAAGGATGAAATTCCTAGGGAGGGCTAGATAGGCTGAGGAACTAAATCTTTCAGCAGTAGGCACAGGGTACAGAATCATTTATCTGTGAATGTGTGTTCTGTTTTAGCCCAAGCACATACATTTCTTGAACTTTTATTGAAGACGATGGAGGCTTTTGTAAACAGCCTGGACAGGCAGTTAGGCCTTCCAGAGGCTAGTTCCCAAGGGCCTCCAATTTGCTGTGTGCCGTTAAGCAAACTTCTTTACCATTCTGGGCTTCAGTCTCCTTATCTTCAAAAACAAGGGTTTATACACTAGGCACCCAGTGAGAAAAGGAGGCTGAGTGAATGGCAGAGCAACTTTCCGTACTGTTTTTGTAACTTTGCTGTAAGTTTAAAATATTTTAAAATAAAGTTTCCATAAAAAGTACAGTTATTATACAGATTATATTTGAAATTCTCTCCAGCTCTACACAGTGATTTTTTTTTTTTTTTGAGACAAAGTCTTTCTCTGTTGCCCCAGGCTAGAGTGCTATGGTGTCAGCCTAGCACATGGGGCAACCTCAAACTCTTGGGCTTAAGAAGTCCTCTTGCCTCAGCCTCCCTGAGTAGCTGGGACTACAGGCATGGGCCACCATGTTCACCTAGTTTTAGTAGAGATGGAGTCTCACTCTTGGAACCCCTGAGCTCAAGCAATCCTCCAGCCTTGGCCTCCCAGAGGATTACAGGCATGAGCCACTACACCCGCCTAATTCTGTGTTCTTAAATATCCCCCTTCAGGTGAAAATCAGTCTCTTTCTAGCTATACAAACATATCAAAGGAGGATTTTACCTCACTCCTCCTGTCTTAGACAAAATGTTGATTAGCCCTGGCACAAACCCACTTTCTGATTTTAACATATCCTCCATGCCGGGCAAAGTGCATTCTTCAAAAGCACAATACAAACACCCCACCCATGCCCACTTTGTTTCTTCAAATAAGCAAATTCATCCAGTAGGGAAAAGCTGTTTCTGGCAGTCCATGCTTACAGAATCTCAGCTTTGCCCTAGTAACTGGGCTAATTATAGCTCCAGCTACCTGGTAACAGCATTAGATTTCCCTGACATTGGCTGGCAGTTCTAAGGCCATCTCAGCTGTGCTGACACCTCTCCTCCAGAGAAGCCATCAGAGAGGCTGAGAGACTGGGAGGGGTAAGCAACTCCCTAAACCAGTTCAGAGCAGCCAAAGCATCTGCCCAGAGTCACAGAACTTCAGAGCTGGAAGGGGTCTTAGCGTCACCTGGGTGCAGCCTGCCCGCTCTAATCGCAAAGACCAAAGAGTCCAGAAAAGTGACTTGTCTGAGCCTGGCTGTCCTCTCGATTCCCTTCCCTCAGTTCTCCCATCCTGATCAATCAGCAAGGCCTTCAAATATTTCACCTTCTAAATATTTAACACATCAGTTCTCTCGGATTTTCTGTTGCCACAGCCTGCGTTTAGGCCCCCATCTTTCTGACCATCCTTGGGATACAATATTTAAATTGGGAAAAGGCCTGTGCCCCACATACCTGCAGCCTCATTCTGTGCCTAGCACTTAAATGCAGTGACACAAAGCCACTTCTAATTCTAGGCACACACTCTGTGGTTTCTTGCCTCTAGGCTTTTACTTATAGCAAAACCTCTCTCCAGAGTGTCACCATCCACCCACTGACTTCACTTACAGCCTTTTGAAGGAAAAGCTCAGAGGTCGCCTTGAGGAATCCTTTGCCGATCTTCCTTCCATCCACTCTATTCACGTGGGATGGAAGTGCCTCCTTCCACTTCCTGTATACTTTGTATGTCTCTCCATTACTACTTTTTACCACACTCCGTCACCTGTGTTTTACTCATCTTGTACTTGGAATATAGCAGATATGTTAATTAATGTTTATCAACATTTATTAAAATGTATATACTTTTATTTTTAAAAATTATATACATATAATTTTTATATGTATATAAACATACTTTTATTTTAAAAAAATTATATATATACTTATATATAATTATATATATATTTTAAGCTAGATATAGCTTTATATATATATACTTTAGCTTTATATATATAAATATCTTTTTTATTTTAAAAAATTATATATATACATACACACACACACACACACATATATATATATATACTTTTTTAGCTAGAGTCTCACTTTGCTGCCCTGGGCAACCTCAAACTCTTGGGCTCAAGTAATCCTCTTGCCTCAGCCTCCTGAGCAATTGGGACTATAGGTGTCCACCACAAACCTCTCTAGTTTTTCTATTTTTAATAGAGACAGAGTCTCACTCTTGCTCAGGCTGGTCTTGAACTCCTGAGCTCAAGCAATCCACCTGCCTTGGCCTCTCAGAGTGCTAGGATTGATTACAGGCGTGAGCCATGGCGCCCAGCCTGATGTTTATTAATAAATGAATGGATAAATCCAAAACTCTGCACAATTGTTCCTGGCTCACCTTCTGGTCTCGCCTTAGGGCCACCATGAGCTCTCCATAGCACATGTTTAAGCCTCCAGAGTGGCGGGAGTGCGGCAGGTACTCTGTGCCTTTGTGATATTGTTTCTGTTGGAAATGCCTTTCTCTATTTCTTGCTGTGTTAAAATCTTTTAAAATTTAATTAAAACTTCACGTACTTTGCAAGGCCTTTCTTGGTAGATTTAACTGTTCTCAGGACTGCAGAGCAATCTGGACATACCTCTACAGCAGCCCTTTTTATACCATTTTTATTTATTTGTTGACATTCCTCAAAACCAGCATTTAGCACAGGAACTGGCCTAAAGTAGACAATCGTTTGGCTGACCGCATGAATGCATGTGCAACGTGAGCACATGAGGCCAAGGGAGACTGCAGACAAGGGGAAGGTTTGAGACGGGAATTTAGACTGCCGGGTTTTTCAGTTGTAACGTGGTACTCCTATCAGTGCGTAAACTTGGATACACATAACTAGTAGGAAGAAGTGGTTCTGTAATAAGTTTATGCAGAAGTATAAGATATGTAGACATCACTAAGAGGATAATTCAGCGGATTAGAATCAAATCCAGGCCCAGAATTTAGTTCATTTCCCAGTGATAGGGAAAACATTTTTTTTTTTAAAAAGCTCTCCTGAACAGATAAGTGTTATAAATTCTAATTAAAACACTAAATAAAATGATAGAAGTTGTATTATGTAAAAACCGAAAACAAAGTTGGTTTTGGTCAAGGGTTCCTCTATTCTTTAAAGTAATTATGGCAGTTATAGGAGAGTTGCTTTTGTAAAAAAGAAATTTATTGTGGTAAAATATGCATAATATAAGATTTACCATTTTAATCATCTTTGAGTATGCTGATCAACCATTTTATCTTTTAAAATACTTTTTATTTTTAATTATTATGGGTACATAATTGCTGTATATCTTTACAGGGTGCATGTGATGCTTTGATACAGGCCTACAACGTGAATTAATCAAATCAGGGGAATTGGGCCATCCATCTCCTTAGCATCTGTCATTTCCTCAAGTTAGAATATCCCATCTACTATTTCAGTTATCTTAAAGTATATCTCAACTTATCGTTGATTATAGTCACTTTGTTGTGCTATCAAATATTGTTCACTCTAACTAAATTTGGCACCCATTAACCATCCCCACTTTACCCCACCCCCACTACTTTTCCCAGCTTCCAGTAACCATCATTCTACTCTGTCTCCATGAGGTCAATTGTTTTCAATATTTAGTTCCCACATATGAGTGAGAACATGTGAGATTTGTCCTTCTGTGCTTGGCTTATTTCACTGAACATAATATTCATCATGTTGTTGCAAATAGCAAGACTTAATTCTTTTTTGTGCTTGTGCAATATTCCACTGGGTATATGTACCTCAATCTTTTTACCCATTAATCCACTGATGGGCACTGAGGCTGATCCATGTCTCAGCTATTGTGAATAGTGCTGGGATAAACATGGGAGGGCAGAGATACTTCCGATATGCTGATATCACCTCCTTTGGAAATGTACCCAGCAGTGCGTTTGTTAAGTCATATGGTAGTTCTACTTTTAGTTTTTTGAGGGGCTTCCACATTCTTTTCCGTAGTGGTTGCACTAATTTACATTCCCACTAACAGTGTACGAAGATTCCCCTCCCCCACATCTCTGCCAGCATTCATTATTGCCTGTCTTAGTGATAAAAGCCACTTTAACTGGAGTGACATGATATCTCATTGCGGTTTTGATTTGCATTTTTCTAATGATTCAATGAAAAATGTTGAGCAATTTTTCATTTACCTGTTGGCCATTTGTATGTCTTCTTTAGAGAAATGTCTATTTAGATACTTTGCCCATTTTTAATCAGATTGAGTTTTTCCTACTGAGTTGGAACTCCTTATAAATTCTAGTTATTAATCCCCCGTCAGATGAGTAGTTTGCAAATATTTTCTCACATTATGTGAGTTGTCCCTTCCTTTGTTGATTCCTTCTTTTGCTATGTAGAAATTTTTTTTTAGTTTAATGTGATCCTATCTGTCCAATTATGCTTTGGTTGCCTGTGTTTTGGGGGTGTTATTCAAAAGTCCTTGCCCCAACTAGTGTTTAGAAGACATTTCCCCCAACATTTTTAATAGTGCCATTGTTTTAAGTCTTGTACTTAAGTCTTTAATCCACTGATTTGATTGTTGTATATGGCAAGAGATAAGGGCCTAGTTTCATTCTTCTGCATATGGATATCTAGTTTCCCCAGACCATTTATTGAAGAAACGGTCCTTTCCCCACTGTACGTTCTTGGCACCTTTGTGGAAGATAAGTTCACTTCAGATGTGTGGATTTGTTTCTGGGCTCTCTATTCTGTTCCATTGGCATATGTGTCTGTTTTTAATGCCAATACCATGCTGTTTTGGTCACTACTGCCATTTGAACCATTTTTATGTTCTATATACAGTTCTGTAGCATTACGTATATTCACATTGCTGTGCAACTATTGCCACCATCCAGCTCCGGAACTTTTCCCCAACTGAAACTGCACCCATTAAACACTAACTCCCCATCCCTCCCTCCCCCAACCCCTGCAAGTCTCTATTCTACTTTCTATCATTGTTATTCACTACTCTAGGTACCTCATGTAATCACATCTGCTCGTTTGGCCTGACTTAGTATAATATTCTCAAGCTTCATCCCTGTTATGGAACAAGTCAGAATTTCCTTCTGCTTTAAGACTGAATGATATTCCATTTTACAGATAGCCCACATTTTGTGCATTCACTCATCTGTCAATGGACACCTCGGTTGCTTCCACTTTTGGCAACTGTGAATAACACTCCCATGAACATCAGTGTATAAGTATCCATTTGAATCCTGTTTTCACTTCTTTGGGGGATATACCCAGAGTGGACTGCTGGATTATACGATAATTCTATTGTTGTTGAGGAGTCATCATACGATTTTCCACAGTGACTGTACCATTTTACATTCCCTCTAGCAATGTACAGGATTGCAGTTTCTCCACATCCTCACCAACACTTATTATTTTCTGTTTTTTTTTTTTTAATATATAGTAGCCATCTTAATGGGTGTAAAGTTCAGAAGAACTTTTAACCAAGAACACAAATATTGGTCACTTAATGAATTGATTCTCCTTATTTTCTTCCAACTTTCATTCTCAAAAAGAAAGGCTGGGCTTGTGGCTCACCCCTGTAATCCTAGCACTCTGGGAGTTGGAGATGGGAGGATCCCTTGAGGTAGGAGTTCCAAATGAGTCTGAGCAAGAGCAAGAACCCATCTCTACAAAAAATGAAAAATGAGCTGGGCATGTCGGTGTGCATCTGTAGTCCCAGCTACTTGGGAGGCTGAGGCACGAGGATCACTTAAGCCCAGGACCTTGAGGTGTCATTGAGCTATGATAATAGCCACTGTGCTCTTGCCTGGGCACCACAGTGAGACTCCATCTCCAAAAGAAAAAAAGTAGATATGCCTATCTTCATGAATCTCAGAAAGCTAAGAATAAGGAGTTAGCATACACAGCATACACAGATACAGAGATATATGAACCCATGTTCATACTAGGAGCACACAGAATTGTTTTAATAAAGTTTGGCTAATGTAATCTTTCCTCTCTCTTTACTTATGTTCCTCCCTTCCCTATCACACACATTCCTTAAAGTTCATGTAAACAAAACACAGAAGAAAAAAGTCTTGATCCCCTGTAGTCCATAGCATAATGATTGAGTTTCTACCTCAAGTGTGAGAATATTTCAAACTTTGTTACAATGTCAGCATGTTACCCATCTGACATGAGAAAAGGAAAAAAGAGAAAAAAAATTTAGCAGCTAATTAAACAAGGCTGTGAAAAGGAAAGAGTCAACTCTGCTAAATAAAAGAAGAAAATCATTAACTTTGACAACAGCAGCCACAGAGTTATATTAGTTTAAACAATAATCTGAGCCAATAAACATTCTTTAGTATTTAACTCCAGGTATATAGGACAGTAATAATAAATCTTTCATTCATTTAACATCAAATACATTAAAATATGTTTACATGTGGGGAAGAGAATGGGGCAGGAATTCATGTCTCCAATTTAATAAACTAAGATTCACAAAAGTTAAGTGAATTTGCCAAGAACATGTAGCCAAGAAAAGACAGATTAAGAACTCAGGTTTCTGGCCTGGTGAAGTGGCTCACACCTATAATCCCAGCACTTTGGAAGGCCAAAGTAGGAGGGGTTGCTTAAGGCCAGGAGTTAAAGACAAGACTTGGCAACATAGCAAGACTTTGACTCAACCAAAAAAAAAAAAAAAAAAAAGTAATTAAATTAAATGGGCTGAGTATGGTAGTGTGCACCTGTAGCTCCAGCTATACAGGAGACCCAGGAGTTTGAGACTGTAGTAAGCTATGATCACACCACTGCACTACAGCCTGGGTAACAGAGCAAGATCCTGTCTCTTAAAACACCCCCCCCCAAAAAAAACAAATCCAGGTTTCATTATTGACTATTAACCTTGCATCCTTTTTAAAAACTACCCTTTTATAACCATCTAAGTTGCTCATCCTTCTCTTGTAGCTGTCCACTGGTTCAAAGCCAGGTTCCTAGACTGTGTAGGCTGATGGGGTCTCTGTCCCTCAATGTCCAGGTGTTTTGGACAGCAAGTCTGCATGCACACTGTTGTTGCTGAATTTCCCAACTCCTAAATCAATCAAGCTGTGACTAATGAAAATAAGTCAATCAAACAAATAGAAATTTAACAAACCCAGCCTTTTTAATTTATTATCTTTGAAGAAACATTTGTATCTGAGGATGCCAGGGAAAATTTAATGTAAAAGGACAAATTACATATACAGCCACACTAAAATGGAAAATTGAGATAAACAGGACAAATGATCCCAAATCCACTATTGAGGAAAAAGAGGCAGGGCACAGTGGCTCACACCACTGTGTGATCCTAGCGCTTTGGAAAGCCAACTAGGAGGGTTGCTTAATTAAGGCTAGGAGTTTGAGACCAACCTGAGCAAGAATGAGGCCCCATCTCTACAAATACTAGAAAACTTAGCTGGGTGTGGTGGCAGGCACTTATAGTCCCATTTGCTTGGGAGGCTGATGTGAGAGGATTGCTAGAGCTCAGGAGTTTGAGGTTACTGTGAGCTATGACACCACTGCACTTTCACTAGCCTCAGGTAACAGAGTAAGACCCTGTGGAACGGAAATAATGAAAGAGACAAGGAGAGAAAGAAAGAAAGAAAAAGAGAAAGAAGGAGGCTGGTGCAATGGCTCATACCTGTGATCCTAGCACTCTGGGAGGCCAAGGTGGGTGGATGGCCCCTGAGCAACAGTGAGACCCCCATCTCTAAAAATAGCCTGGCGTTGTGGCAGGCACATGTAGTCCCAGCTACTTGGGAGGCTGAGGCAAGACAATTGCTTGAGCCCAAGAGTTTGAGGTTGCTGTGAGCTGTGACACCATGGCACTCTACCAGGTGTAAGAAATGAGATTCTGTCTCAGAAAAAAGGAAAAGAGAGAAGGGAGGAAGGAAGGAACTGATTGAGAATAAAAAATAGTCCAGAGAGGATGTGCTCAGTGGGACTTATCTGAATAATTTTTTCATCTCTCAGTTTGTCATAATAATGACAAATATTTATTGAGGGCTTAGTATGTGATTGGCATTGTGCTGAGTTCAACTAATTGACTCATTTAATCTTCCCCCAGACTCTATAAAATAGGTGCTGTTACTACACCCATTCCAACTCAGAGAAACTATGATATTTGCCCAAATTAACAAAGGTAGTAAATGGTGGAACCAAGATTCCATCCCAGGTTTATTCAATTTACAGCTCTTAACTATAAGCCCAGAATAGCATAATAATAGAAACAAGGACACTCTGGTAGGCAAGTAAAATCAGTTGGCTATTTTCCATAGCTATAGAAGTATGCTATGTATAAAGCTTTATGAGTGCTCAGAAGTACCATCCAACCTCAAAGATGAGAAAACCAAAGATAGATTTGATCTCAAAGAAGTCAGACAGTTCAAGGGTCATAAAACAATGGAATATAAGTCTATCAACTCCTAGGTAAAGGTGTGAACCTTCCGAAATCAATATTCAGTTATATCATTTCATCAACTTTATCATCCAGGATGACAACTTTGTTTTTCTGACCCTTTCGCTATTGGATCTGGCCCTGTCAGATTTTAAGTTCCATTCTCAGGCTGCAACCTTAAAATGCTTTTTGAAGCAAACTTGGGTAATAATAAAGTCAAACAAGTGGAACAAGTCAGTACTTCTCATGGGCAAAACACAGTGAATGCTGATGGGTTTGTGTGCTGTTTGGAGCCCAGTGTTTACCACAGCCATGGATTTCACAAATTCCAGGGTCAGACCCGTTTTCAGCGGCAGCACACTCGCTAATACGAAAAGATGCAGGATTAGGCAACTGACAAGGAGGAAGTCAGCCAAGTCGCCACCCAGAAATTACTTAGCACAGCAGCTGCAGTCCAGAAATGCTAACGAGCCAGTCTCCATAGGAGTGAGCCATACTCAGCTGCGGGCCCCTGGCAGATTTTTCACTTGACTTTGGTCCAGAATCAGGAGCTATAAGTACTGCAATAATTTTTGTTTTGCCTGCTTTATATGTCCAAAATTGTCTTCCCAAACTATTGAACTTACAATTAATGTTTGTTACCAAGAGGGTGTAGCAGTACCTAATCACTGTGTCCCGGTTTATGTGTCCCCGTTTATCTGTGCTGAGGGTAAACAAACTCTTTCTTTAAAAAATAAAATGTAAAAAAAAAGAACTGAAGCTTAAAGGATAGTGTACCTTAAATAGTCAACAGTAAAGTAGCCAGTCTTGATGAACTAATTTTTATGTATAATTTAATGCTATTTTATTAATCCATGGCTACTACGATTCTTAAGATTATTTATCAATTCTCTAAACAGCTTAAAATAGAAAACCCCCTAACTCCTTTTATATTTACTTAAATTTGATAACTCTTAGGTTTTTACATAATTCTCTAGCTCTTAAAATTAAAAACCCTTGTAGCTTCCTTTACAAGTAAGGATTAGATCTATTTTAGTCTCTCCCTCAATCAACCACCTAAGAGAACTTGCCACTTGAAAAGAGAAAGATAAGATACCGCCTTCTCGCCAGTCCTCTTCTTTCCAAATTTCCCATATTTCCCTTTCCTGAAGTCATCATGGTGAAATGTCTGTATCTTACTAAGACAGTAACTTTTCACTTTTAAGTACAAATATCTCAACAAGATATAAAAGAATGAAATAATTACTATCACAATAGATTTCTATTAGATGTTTTGCAAGCATTGGTTTTCTTTTTTTTTTTTGAGACAGAGCCTCAAGCTCTCCCCCTGGGTAGAGTGCCGTGGCATTACAGCTCACAGCAACCTCCAACTCCTGGGCTCAAGCGAGTCTCTTGCCTCCGCCTCCCAAGTAGCTGGGACCACAGGCGCCCGCCA
>CAUYTI010033142.1:0-28425 GCA_963575145.1 Galago senegalensis | reverse complement strand
CAGTGGACATGTGAGGGGGGGTACCCCATTCATCCATGGAGAGCAGTGCGGCAGTGGACATGTGAGGGGGATATCCCATTCATCCGTGGAGAGCAGTGCGGCAGTGGACATGTGAGAGGGGGTATCCCGTTCATCCGTGGAGAGCAGTGCGGCAGTGGACATGTGAGGGGGGTATCCTGTTCATCCGTGGAGAGCAGTGTGGCAGTGGACATGTGAGGGGGGTATCCCGTTCATCCATGGAGAGCAGTGCAGCAGTGAACACATGGGGGGTTATCCCGTTCATCCATAAAGAGCAGGGTGGCAGTGGACACGTGAGGGGGGTATCCCGTTCATCCGTGGAGAGCAGTGTGGCAGTGGACATGTGAGGGGGGTATCCCGTTCATAGGTGGAGAGCAGTGTGGCAGTGGACATGTGGGGGTGGGGGTATCCTGTTCATCTGTGGAGAGCAGTGTGGCAGGGGACATGTGGGGGGGGTATCCCATTCATCCGTGGAGAGCAGTGCGGCAGGGGACATGTGGGGGGGGTATCCCGTTCATCCGTGGAGAGCAGGGCGGCAGTGGACACGTGAGGGGGATATCCCGTTCATCTGTGGAGAGCAGTGCGGCAGTGGACATGTGAGGGGGATATCCCATTCATCCGTGGAGAGAAGTGTGGCAGTGGACATGTGAGGGGGGTATCCCGTTCATAGGTGGAGAGCAGTGTGGCAGTGGACATGTGGGGGTGGGGGTATCCTGTTCATCTGTGGAGAGCAGTGTGGCAGTGGACATGTGAGGGGGGGTATCCTGTTCATCCGTGGAGAGCAGTGTGGCAGTGGACATGTGAGGGGGGGTACCCCATTCATCCATGGAGAGCAGTGCGGCAGTGGACATGTGAGGGGGATATCCCATTCATCCGTGGAGAGCAGTGTGGCAGTGGACATGTGAGAGGGGGTATCCCGTTCATCCATGGAGAGCAGTGCGGCAGTGGACACGTGAGAGGGGGTATCCCGTTCATCCATGGAGAGCAGTGTGGCAGTGGACATGTGAGGGGGGTATCCCGTTCATCTGGGGAGAGCGACAGTGGACACGTGAGGGGGGTATTCCGTTCATCCGTGGAGAGCGGTGCGGCAGTGGACGTGTGAGGGGGGTATCCTGTTCATATACTGATTTATTTTCCTTTCACTCAAAGTATCAAATAATAATTCTGTTTTTAACTTCTTGAGACATAGCCATACCTTTTTCCATAATGGCTTTACTAGTTTACATTCCCACCAAGCATGTGTAAGAGTTTGTTTTCTCTGCATCCTGGTCAACACTTTTCTTACTTTTTGTCTTTTAATAATAGCCATCCTATCTGAAGTAAGATGAGATCTCATTGTGCTTTTGATTTGCATTTCCCTGATGATTAAAGATTTTGATCATTGTTTTCATGTACCTGTTTTTCATTTGTATATCTTCTTTTGAGAATTGTTTATTTGTATCCTTTGCTCACTTTTTAATGGGATTTTTTGCCATTCGAATAGTTTGAGTCCCTTGTATGTTGTAGACATTAGTCCCTGTTGGATGGATAATTTAAAAATGTTTTCTCCCATTCAGCAGGTTGTCTGTTCACTCTGTTGACTAGTTTTTTGCTATGCAGCAGCATTTTGGTTTAAATAAATCCCATTTATCCATTTTGTTTCTGTTGCCTGTGCTTTTGGGGTCTTAGTCACCTTCCTCACCTAGACCAATATCCACAAAGTTGGTGAGCCCTTTAGCCAGAAATGACCTAAAAAATGTCTTTGTTGCCACCATGGCTGTTGATATTACAATGATAAAACCTCATTATCCCAGATTCTGTGCTAGAGAACGTGAGGCAGAGCCCCACCAGCCCAAAGCAGACATGTAACGTGGACCAAAAGTGAAACTCTGTTGTTAACACCCCTGAGATTTAGCCTAGTTTGGCTTCCCTTCTCCTGACCCTAACACCGTTTCATGGATGTACCTAGAACAAGGGAAGAGTCCATGGAGGAGGCGCGTTAGTCCAGGTAAAAATGCTTAAAGGGATTTGTTAGCAAAGGATTTAACAAGGAAACAAAAAGCTTATTTCATTCAAAAACACCACCCATTGTATGATCTAGCCTTAGTTTAGTAATATCTTTGGAAGAGAAAAGAAAATCTTTATTAAAAGCATACAAAACTCTGTAAGGAAATGATGATAGCATGCATTTAACCAGAAAAGTCTTTTTTCTATTTCATTATTCCTGTGAAAATCTAAATCCAACCTTTTTTCACTTTGAGTCTGAAAAGCCTTCTAAACCACCTCTGTGCTTCAGTATCGATGACATGACCTTTTTTAAGAACCAGGGTACATATCTTGATTTTCTCAATTTAGCACTTTTAGGACATAAAAGAATTTTAAGGACAATCACAGCATACTGAGAATTCATCTGCGTTTTCTATTTAGTTAATTGTGTCATTCTGGCTTACCGAGTTGCGCGTCACTAGGCTTTACATAGTTCTTTTGGAAACCACCAATTTTTGATGGTAGATAATTAGCACCATCACAATGCATGTATTATTTACATTAATCTCATGTAACTTCAACAATTCTTCGACCTATTCTGAGATATTTTATAATTTCTGCTGCTTTTAATTTTGTTGTCTGAGATAGGCAGGAGATTTATCTTTATGAGTATCAACAACAAATTAAAATACGGTTTTTATTTAATATACATCTTCCCAGCTTTGGTCCCATAAAGCCCTTATTTCTTCATCTTTTACTATATTTATATTTTAATTTCTTTTTCCACATGGATCAGCTTTTTAAGCATTGGAATTTTCTCCATCCTCTTTTCTGTCCCACACTCTAAACCAGGTGTCCTCAATCTATAGCCCGCAGGCCACATGCAGCCTGCCTAGGACATTTATCTGGCTTTGCTGCCGCTGCCTGTCCTGCTTAGCAGCCTACTCATCCTGGGGCCCGCAGTCTGGTCCTCCCAACAGTCTGAGGGACAGTGAACTGGCCCCCTGTTTAAAAAGTTTGAGGACACCTGCGTCTAAACCACACATCAGCTTTATTGCATTGATTACTTCCTCTTGAAACTTACCCTGAGAAACTCCTCATTCTCTGTGATCATTGAAATTCAAATTTTATTTATTTTTTTTTTTTATTTTTATTTTTTGAGACAGGAGCCTCAAGCTGTCCCCCTGGGTAGAGTGCTGTGGCATCTCAGCTCACAGCAACCTCCAACTCCTGGGCTCAAGCTAGTCTCTTGCCTCCGCCTCCCAAGTAGCTGGGACCACAGGCGCCCGCCACAACACCCAGCTATTTTTTTTTTTTTTGGTTGCAGCCGTCATTGTTGTTTGGTGGGCCTGGGCTGGATTCGAACCTGCCACCTTGTGTGTACATGGCTGGCGCCTTAGCCACTTGAGCCACAGGCGCCGAGCCTGAAATTCAAATTTTAAATACATAGTTTTCCTTGAAAATATTTATAAAAATGTTGGATTTTCCTATAATGTTCTCTAGAAAAAATAACTAAATCGTGTTACTTCTGGATGTGACTTTTCTTTATATTCTGCCTGTTCCCTGTATGTGCCTCTGAGGCATGGCGGCAGGGGTGAAAGCAGATGTTTTTGTCATTGTGGTGGTCTTATTCTTTTCTGGGTAAGTTAGTATGATTCAAAGGATCCTCTGTTCAGAAGCCCTTGATTCTTTAATACCTTCTGTATTATAGAATCTCCCTTCCTCATGTGCCCTATCTATAAATTTTGTTATTTTCTAATATATTTTACATTTAAAGGACAGAAAGATTACAATAAAAGAGAATTATCAGTTAATTAATTGTGTGAACTACCATAGTGTGATAAAATATAGCATGGATAATTTAGGTCAATATTTACCTAGATTTTACTTTTCTAATATATAGACTAAAAACCACTTCAGGGGCTCGGCGCCTATGGCTCAACCGGCTAAGGTGCCAGCCACATACACCTGAGCTGGCGGGTTCGAATCCAGCCCTGGCCCGCCAAACAATGACGGCTGCAACCAAAAAATAGCGGGGCGTTGTGGCGGGCGCCTGTGGTCCCAGCTACTTGGGAGGTGGAGACAGGAGAATCACTTGAGCCCAGGAGTTGGAGGTTGCTGTGAGCTGTGATGCCACGGTTCTCTACCCAAGGCGACAGCTTGAGGCTCTGTCTCAAAAAAAAAAAAAAAAAAAAAACCACTTCAGGAAGGCAAATTATTTCCATCTTAATGTAATTTTTATAATTATTTCTGGATTTGTATTTTATAGATGAAATACAAACTGTTTTGAAGGAAAGGATTTGTATTTTATAGATACAATACAAACTATTTTGAAGGAAAGGAGATGATTGTTGATTAATGTACAATAACAGAACAGATTTTTGTACATGAAAACATCTAATAAGGTGAAGAAAAATAATTATCAGCACTGTGTTTTGGGTATTACTACACTCTTGGTGAGTTTCTACAAATGTTCAAAAGAACTTTATGATACCTTTTAGTTTTTTATTTTCTTTCTCAGTGGACTCAGATTCTTGAAGAAGAATAATTTTGAGCTCAAGAAATAATCAAGTGATCAAGTGATTATTCTCCAAAAAACATTGTCTCCAAATTGTTACTATGAAGAAGCTTGTTTATTTGACATTAACAAATTTGTGTTTGTGCCTTGATTTGTGCCAAAAGAAACTGTAATTTAAGAAAAAAAAGTATGTAACCAGCAAACAACCATCTCCTCCCCAAATCTTCATAAACAGAAAGGTTTTGTATTATCCTTGAGTTCTTAAAAACATCTCTGCTGGAGAATTCTAAGTAAATGTCTGCTATTTAATCAGCTTTGCTCTTGAATAGCTTAAAAGAAAGATATAAACTGACCCCAGGTGAATGTTTTTAGAAAGCTGATGTGGGCAATTAGAAGATGGTTCACACCACAAACACGCTTTAACCTTTAACCTAAAATTCTTTAATGAGCACCGGCCTGTTATTATGAGTCCCAGCAGGAATTTAGTTCCTTGATTGCAAGCACCCCTGCTTCAGCAAACATAGAGGGGGAAATGACAAAGCTTTCACAGTGGTTTTTAAACTTGCGTTGTTAAAGACTACTTTTCACAGAGATAATCTAGGGGAAATTATTAATTAAATTCAATTTAATCCCAGTGGTGTACTTTAGGGTCTGTTGTTCATTATTAAGTTGGGAACTTCCTGTCCTGCTCTCCCTTCTAACCTTCATCTCTAAAACACCGTAGGGCATCTCACAGATTAAGCTACTGCTTTGTTTGCAGCCTAGGACACTTTTCTATACTGTTTCGATTAGTTAAGGAAATGAAAAGATGTTATTTGAGGTGGTTGAGTAGTAGTAACAATAATACTAAGACCTTTGCAAGACACAGACAGAATGAATTTTGATTCGTGTTGCTGACCTTGGGATTCTGAATTAAACAGTTGCACAGGATGAAAACCTGCCGGATCTGCTCACTGCATCAATCTGAGAGCCTAACAACAAACTCTCCTACTTTTATTCCAGGCTTGTTTTTCCTTCTTTCTGGCCAATAGCTTTTTAAAGTGCACTAGGGCAGGCTATGGTGCATTTGGTAGATTGCTTGATAGAAATAAGACAGGAAAAGTAGTCACTTCAGAATTCGTATCTAAACCAGATGGGAAGCAGGATCATTTCAGTGGAACTCTGCCAAAATTAATCCTTTAATGTTCATGCTAAATGTATTCCTGCAACTGTCAAAGCCCCTGGCTGCACTAATATTGAATTTCTTAGAAACAAAATATTTGGGACATTTTACAACTTTACTTCTAATAAAACTGACTTTTATTTGTTATCCTCAAAACATCTCTGAGTTTTGTAATAATGCTAGATGTGCATTATTTCCAGTAATGATTAATCCAATATGTATTTAACAGATAGATTTCAAGTGTCTTCATGTGCCCAGGCTGGCGAGGCACTGGAGTTCTGTTCTGACGTAGTCCTTTTCCTCAGGAATTTAATATTCTTCAACATGATTTTTTTTTTTTACTTTCCCATGAAATTTTCAAAGGAATTGCCAGGTACCTTTGAGTATCTTCAAAGCCTCAAAGAGAAGTCTTTACTTAGTTATAAAGACGGCAGAAGATAGAATATATTGTTTCTAGAATAAAAAAGATATTTCAATTCCTTGATAATATGTTCAACAGAAATTAATGTGCTAAGTGGATAATTATGTGCCTAGGATATTTTGCTACTTAATGAGAAATAAAGGTTTTCCTAAACAGTATGTGTTTGAAAAACTTGTTGAGCTTATCCATTACTATACCCTTATTTTAGATATAGCATACAACTTTATATAATATCACCTTTAAATGGAAAAAGTATCTGACCATTTATCCCACTGGAGAGTTGGGATTTTAAATTTCATTGTCTCATTGCTGTTTCATTTGACCAGGTTAGTTATGGTCAAATGAAACAGTGATGTTTTTGCCCCATTAAAAGGACTGTTGAAGTGTATTGTCATTTGGACCTGAAAAAAATAATAAATGCTACATTATCCAGCCCCCTAAAGTATTGGAAAACCGAAGCTGGAAAGACGACATGTGCATCTAATGCTGCTGTCCGTATAGTACTAGGGAAAATTCCAGGCCTGAAACAAGGCAGAGCTGAAATCAAGGTTCAGTTCTTAACCAATACCCCAGGCTTCCATCCTTTTGTCTTGCAACAAATCATTTTAACCAACCATGTGTTGGTTTTGATTTTCTGTTTTTCTATAAAAACAGAATAAAAGAAATGATATTTACTTTATATAATAGTCAAGTTATTTTTATAAACTGTAATGCAGCCCCACAAATGGTGCTCTGTGACTGTGCAGCCCTGAGTAGAGCTGCGTGGTCCAGGCACCATCTGGCTGCACTCAGCATGAGCAATGTTGCCCAGACATTGTAGGATCTGAAACAACATTTTAATCATGATACTTTGTAATAAGTCCCTTTGCAAATTGGGAATTGCCTGACTCAATGACTCTCTCTTGCTTTTGGCTTTTAGCTGAAGAATATGGGTTTTACAACTATCAGTCCTGCCAGTGGCTTCTGGCTGTCTTATGGAGACGATGGCAAATGGGCATGTCTGCACTCTTAGCTGAGTTTGTGTGAGATGGCACGGCCTGCAACTATATAACTATTCCTATGGAATCACTGATGAAGCATTTTAATCCTTACTTCCATAATTCAATATTTTCTTTCTTTCTTTTTTTAATTTAATTGTTATTAAATCATAGCCATATATATTTATGAGGTACAATGTGATGACTTGATATATGACGTGGAATGCGTAAATCAAACTGATTAACATAACCATCACCTCACGTCCTTATTTTTTGTGGGAAGGACTTTATAATATACTTTTAGTTGTTTTGAAATGACCCCTTTCATTGTTTATATTAGGTGAGATCCCACCAAACATCCTTCCTCCACTCACTCTCCCCACTCTTCTCCATTCCTTCTTTCTGGACTGTATTTGTGTTTTATCATTCATATAAATGTGTAAATGATTATATATTGGTTTCGTAATAGTATTGACTACATTGAATACTTTTTTTCCCCATTCTTGAGATACTTTACTAAGAAGAATATGTTTCTTTTGTGCCGTATATTATCATAGATAATATTATGATCTACGAAGAACTAACAGTATTACCATTATTTGTAGTTGCATTTTTCCTTAAGAATCATTATATGTGGGCTCGGCGCCTATAGCTCAACCGGCTAAGGAGCCAGCCACGTACACCTAAGGTGGCAGGTTCGAATCCCCAGCCCGGACCCGCCAAACAACAATGACGGCTGCAACCAAAAAATAGCCGGGCGTTGTGGCAAGCACCTGTGGTCCCAGCTACTTGGGAGGTGGAGGCAGGAGACTCGCTTGAGCCCAGGAGTTGGAGGTTGCTGTGAGCTGTAATGTCACGGCACTCTACCCAAGGGGACAGCTTGAGGCTCTGTCTCAAAAAAAAAAAAAAAAAAGAATCATTATATGTGAAGATGGATTATCAAATGCAGCTATTTGGGCTGGTGGTGACTTCTCCCTGAATGAGGAGAGCTGGATAAGGAGTGAGGCCCAGATGCCAACTGTCAAAGGACTGAGGAGGGCACCTCTTCCCATAGGACATTACATACCAGACTGATGTCCTCGAGGGTTCCAAGGTCAGTGATAGGACAGCAAGTCCAACACAGATGATCAGTCAAGCAGATGAGATTAAAAACCAGACATGAGTTACAGACTCAAAGCAAGGAGGTAGAGGAACCAGGGAATTATAGAATAAGAAGCAGAACTCTAGAAATGTGAGGTGGTCAGTGATTCTCAAACTTTAGGGTGCATCAGAATCACCTGAAGGGCTTGTTGATACTCACAGCGCTGGACTCCACCCCCAGCACATCTGCTTCTGTAGTGTGAGAATTTGCATATCTAACAAGCTCCAAAGGGATGTCAGTGGTGCTAGTCTGGGAACCGCACGTTGAGAACCATCGATCTAGATCAGCCTTTGGACTGTATTAAAGGTTTGTGGCATTAGGAAGGTTGAGAACCACTGATCCTAGATGAATTCCAGAGATAAGTGATCTTCCCTAAAGTGAGTTTTCTTGAGCTGCTCAGAAACTTGGCTGGGTGAGCTGAGTTTGTTACAACAAATAGTACATTTTACCATTTTTTCCTCATTTTATTGGATTTTATTTTAAAGTCAAATGCATAATAGAATTTATGAGATTACAAACTTCCTTCTATATTAAAATGCAAAATAAGAATTTATATTTTTGCTATGTAAACATGTAAAGAAATTATTCCCTGTCTATGAAATGTGGTATATTTCCTCTTCTTATAGTTTAACAGCTAATAATGTGTTCTGGTTAAACCCGTATGTTCTGAAAGTAGATTGTCTAGGATCTAATCTTGATCCCACCCACCACTAGTTTTGTGCCTTGAGATCACAAATTCCTCAGGCTCTCAGAACTACTTTTGTAAAGTAGAGATACTATCAATTGCAAAGGGTTGTTTCGAAGATTAAATGAAGTAGTGGGTTTAAGCCATTTATTGGACTCCCTGGCAAAGAGTAATTGCTCCATAAATGTTAGCTATTATTGGAACACCAAAGTAAATGCCTTTGTTTGGGAATGTGACTTTGTATATAAGACTTTGGTGGTTGGCTCAGGTTTAACCTGATAAGTTGTTCTCCGTATCTATAATTCATTATAACTCCTCTGCTAAGAATAGCCCTGAGTTGGCATGAAGTTATAAATTATATGTAAACAATATGATTCAAAAGTCACAGATAGCAAAGAATCTAATATTGCCTGTAGCAAATTTCAGGCTAAGAAAGACCTTCTAGGCAGTGCAGTGGTTAAGAGCAGTCACTCCAGAATCAGTTGTGTGAGTTTGTATGCTGACTTGTCTCTTCACTAGCTCTGTGACCTTGAGCAAGTTATTTGACCTCTCTGTTCCCAGAATCATCTTCTGCCAAATAGTAGTCATAATACCACCTATCCCAGAAAGTTGTCATCAATATATACAACCACACACATATACACTGTACACACTCACATAGGAGGTTATATATATAAAGCAATTCCAGGGGTCCTCAAACTTTTTAAACGGGGGGCCAGTTCACTGTCCCTCAGACCATTGGAGGGCCGGACTGCGGGCTCCAGGACAAGTCGGCTGCTAAGCAGGACAGGCAGTGGCAGCACAAATACCCAGCAGGCCAGATAAATGTCCTAGGCAGGCCGCATATGGCCTGCAGGCCATAGTTTGAGGACACCTGGATTAGACAAATGAAACACACAGGGCTTAGAGCAATGTCAGGTGTGAAGTAAGCATTACAGAAGTGTTGGCTGTTGTTCATATTTGGTTTGTGTATGCATGTCTTCTGTTTTTAAGGGAAAAGAAATTAGAAACATTGTAATTTTTCCCCTCCTAGTTCAATAGTCTACAGCATAGGTTTGCAGTAAATTTGTGGGAATTGATCGAGAACCTCCTCTCCCCCAACTCCCACCCCCTACCTGTGGACATTACATCCACAGATGTCCAAGTCTCTTAAATAAAATGATGTAGTGTTTGCATATAACTTACACATATCCTCCCATATGCTTTAAATGATTTCTTAGATTACTTATAATACCTAATGCAGTGTAAATGCTATCTAAATAATTGTTCTATACTGCCTAGGGAATAATAACAAGGAAAAAGTCTGTACATGCTCAGTACAGACAAAACTGTCTTTTCTTTAAAAAATATTTTAAGTCTTAGTTGGTGGAATCCACAGATGGGGAGTCCTTGGAGGGCCTGTTTTACTGGCTTAATCAGACTACATAAGAAGAAAAGCCCCTTTTACCCTCTCCTGCTATAACCTTCTTAAAATATGTATAATTGGCATTTTATTTATAAACAGTTAGTACCTTTTTTCTTATTTAAAATTTCATTTTTAATTAGCAACCATATCAGGATTCAACAAGGGCAGAGACTCAAAAAACAGTTGTTTTTTTCTTAATTCATCAGGCTAGAGCAGAGTTTAAGCCAAGTTGGAATCTCTCCAGCTCTAGCCACAACCTAATCTCTGTATCCAGACCTCCATCACATTGGCTGAAAGCTGGCTTCACTTCCTCTGAGGACATAGATAGAGGGAGGGCGCTCATGGCTTCCCCACGTTTGAGAATCCCTCACTCCTGCTACTCGGGGCCACTCAGCCAAAGACTGGAACATTCATTTGTTCTGGAGCTTACACAAGTAGGAGCCATAACCCACGACCTTGGTGAGGTCTGACGATTCCAATGCTTTTAGATGAAGTGTGGCCTCTTTCACCTACTCTAAGGGATCTGAAATCTGTCTGGGCCAAACGTGGATCCCGCCAGTGGTGTCTGGACCTGGAACACCTCTTCGTCTTTCAGATCTTCCAGAACTTTCACCATGGTGGGATACCTTTACTTTCTGGGATCATCCTCATCTTGGGACCTTTAAGATGATCTAAACTTTAATGATGTTATAGAAAAAAAGAGGTTCTGTTTGTACTTACAAAAATTTGTAAAAGTATACTTTTAAAGGACTTGGTAGACTCTGTCATTGCCACATTCTGTGGTTTTTCCTTTGCTTATTGCTCCCTGGTGGTCTTCGCACTTGACGTTACTGCTTTGTCCTTGACATCATCCTTTCCTAGGCAGCCTGATGCAGACAGGGCTTCCCTCACAACCATGGCCTTCTGGGCCTCCCTGGCAGTCCTTTTGTCACCTGCTCCTCCCTGGACATGTCTGCCAGTACCAAGCCTGGCCTTCCCTCCTCTGAAATCGTCCTTGGAGGGCTCACTGATTCCCAAGGCCTTCTCTTCCCAATCTAAGTTAAGGCCTCACATTTGACATATTCTGCCAGCTCATCTCTAGCCCCACAACACCTGCTAAAGTTTCTCCCTGAATTCTAAAAGAAAAGAATTTTCCCTCACATCACTCCCGAGTATCAGTAATAGCAAACTGAGCCCATGCTGGGCTTAGCATGTTGTTGCTACTTCTAACCCATTCCCCTATATCTCTTTCTTTAAAAAAAAAATTCAAATTAATGTGAGGGTACAAATGTTTAGGTTACATTGTTTTCAATTCAGAGGTAAAGTTTAAGTTGCACTTGAGCCCTTCACCCAGGGGTCATGCTGAACACCTCACATTGTGCCATCAGATGAGACCCCACAAATCACCTTCCCTCCTCCTCCTCTGCCCTCTCCCTGGCTAGACTATATTTGTGTTTTAGCTTTCCTGTGGGAGTGCGGTTGTTTATATATTGGTTTCATATACTTTTTTTCCATTCTGGAGATACTTCCCTAAGAAGAATGTTTTTATCTCCACCCATCATGGCTAAACAGTGCTCCATGGTGACATGTGCCACAGCTTGATCCATTCATGGGTGATGGGCACTTAGGTTGCTTCCACAACTTGGCAATGGTGAACTGAGCTGCAGTAAACATTCTGGTGCAAATGTCCTTGTGGTGAAATGATTTTGTGGGTAGATACCTAGTAATGGGTTTGTGGGATTAAATAGAAGGTCAACTTTTAGTTCTTTAAAAATTCTCCAGATTTCTTTGCATGAGGATCATGTCAGCTTGCTATCATTCCACATATCTAACAAAGGATATAAAGGATCTTTATAAACAGAACCATAAAACCCTGAGAAAAGAAATAACAGAAGATGTTAATAAATGGAAGAATATACCATGCTAATTGCTGGGAGGTATCAACATTGTTAAAAAGTCCATACCACTCAAAGCAATCTACAAATTTAATGCAGTCCCCATCAAAGCACCTGTCATACTTGGAAGAACTTGAAAAAATAGTACTTCATTTCACATGGAACCAGAAAAAACCCAAATAGCCAATTCAATTTTCAGAAATAAAAAAATCTGGAGGCATCTTGTTACCAGATTTCAGGTTATACTACAAGTCTATAGTGATCAAAGCAGCATGGTCCTGGCACAAAAATATAAATACAGATTTATGGAAGAGAATAGAGAATCTAGAGATGAACCCAGCCATGTATCACCACTGATCTTTGATGAGCCAAACAAAAGCATGCACCGGAGACAAAAATCCCTATTTAATAGATCATTCTGAGAGAACTGGTTTGCCATATGTACAAGACTGAAACTGGACCCACACCTCTTACCACTGACAAAAATTGACTCTCACTGGATAAAAGATTTAACATGAAACAGTAAAAATTATAGGAGAGAGTATGAGGAAAATGCTTGACAAAATATACTCCTTTCTTAAATTTCCTTTTGATTGTTCCCCCTGATGTGATATCATCACTACCTTCCTTCGTAGGCCAGAACCTTGTCACACTCAAAACTACCTCCTAAGAGACATTGCCACTGCAGGAACAAATTGTCCCTTCTAGAGCTTTCCTGTTTCTACACACATCAAGTGCAGACACTTCTGCCTGGCTTTCTAATATTTTTATAGTTTGCCTTGAAAGCCTGTAGGCCCATATGTCTTGTGTGAGCCCACTTGGACTGTACTATAGGAAGACTTCTTCCCCGGATCCGGAACACACCTTGCCTTCTCCACGCCAGCCCATGCAGCTCTGAGCAACCACCACTATTATGCTGAGGATCTGATGCTCCTTATGACTATCTGCACTTGTGCAGGATGTATTAACTTTATCTTCAGGATATATAAAGACATAAACCTTTCTTGAAACATTTAAAATTATATTCAGATGTTACAGAGCATCTGAAACAGTAAAGAAAGAACACATAAAACCACTGAACATCACTCCCAAAGGAGACCAAAGAGAAAATGGCTTCCCAGTTGCCATATACAAATGAGGAATCTGAACACCTGAGATGGATGTTTTAAAATTTAATAGTTATATATTTAGATTTATGGTTAGCTTCTATTCATGGAAAGTGGTATCTAGTTACCATTTACATTATTGGCATGAAATTTTATTTTAGAATAAATTTACTTTTGATTATAAATATTAATTTAGAGAGAAAATGTTAAGTAAATAATAGCTCTAAAATAAGAAAATAGGGCATGAATTGTGAGAATAATACTCAAGTGATAGAAGTCTTGAAAACACTGTAATATAATATGGTTAGAGTCTCTGTCTAATAAATAACTGCTGACTGACTTACAACTCTCATCATTAACCTGGAAAATAGCTGTCAGACCCATTTCTTTAAAGACCATTATGACAAAATAAGCAGACATTAATTTTCACAGCTGTTTTCAGCAAAAGGTCAAAGAAAGAGAAAAGGGATAACTGACAAGAATGATCTGGGGCCCCCAGGAGGTTGTCTGGTCCCTGTGCTCACTGAGGTGGTAGCATAATTCAGGCCAGTTGCTCCTCAGCTGGAGTCAGGGAACAGAGACACCCTTCAGCTCCCCACTACTCTTCCTAGGACTCTCCTGGCCACCCAAAGCTGAGCTGGATAAGTTGCACAGACAATATTGAATGAGTCCAAAACCAGTTCAAACTCCCCTATGCACAAAAACATTAAAAAGGAGCGAGGTCTTTGGATTTCATGTGCCAGTTCTTACTCACCCTCCCTTTCTTACTCTTTTTTTAATTTTTTTTTTTTGAGACAGAGTCTTATTTTGACACTCTTGGTAGAGTGCTGTGGCATCACAGCTCACAGCAACCTCAACTGAAGGGATTCTCTTGCCTCAGTCTGGATTACAGGCACCCACCACAATGCCTGGCTATTTTTTGGTTGTAGTTGTCATTGTTGTTTGGCAGGCCTGGGCTGGGTTCCAATCCACCAGGTCCAGTGTATGTGGCTGGCACCCCAGGTGCTGAGCTACAGGCACCAAGCTAGCATTTCTTACTCTTGAAAGCTTTAACAACCATCCTCAGAAGCCCTACCCTGTAGTGGTTCCCATCTGCAAGCTTAGCCCCCTTGCCCAGGCCTCAAGGTAAACCCTCTGCAGGGGACACAGACAGACTGCAGTTGCAGATCTGTTCATGATGGGCCTGACGGGCCAAAATCTAAAATGCAAAGGACTCTGAATATCAGGAAACTTGAAAAGGAGATCCCCCGTGCAAACTATCCAGAGTTAGGCCAAATTTCACAGATTAAGGGCATAGGCTTTATAAAACTGCACTTATTTCAGACACAGCTGCGAGTTTCAGGGGCCTCTGACCAACTCATACAACTTCAGGGGTCCCCATAAGCCCCTCAAGTTTGGTAATTTGCTGGAGCAACTCACAGAACTCAGGAAAGCACTATACTTACAACTGAAGGTTTACCATTGGACCAGCCAAATAAAGAGAGACCTAGGGTGAGGTCTGGGAGAGTCACCAGCATGAACCTTCTGTGTCCCCAGGACCTCTTCCCTCCTGGTTCATCAGCCAGGAAGCTTCCCAAGTCTTGGTGTCCAGAGTTTGTATTGTTGTTTCACTGTGCAAACATGATTAATCCTTTTCAATATGACTGGACTCAATCTCCAATCCCACTTTCATCTTAGGAGGTTGGGGAAGGTCAGGTTGATGGTACAGGCAGGGGTCAAAGCCCTAAACCTTTAATCACATAATCAGTCTTTCTGGCATGGCCAGTCCCCACCTTGAAACTATCTGTGGGCCCACAGAGAATCACCACATTAACATAAAATTTTATGTGTCCCTGGGGACCCAACATGAATAACAAAGACATTTCTATGACTTTGGAAATGTCAAGGGTTTGGAAACTTCCTCCTAAGCACCAGGACGAAGCCAAATAAATGCTTTATCACTCAACATACAGAAAATGGAGTAAGAATTGGACCTATATTAAGTCTGAAAAAAAACAAGACAAAAAAATAAAAATTATGATTTTTGTAGTAGAAGAACATGGAGGAAGGATGAAGTATTTGAAATTGATGATTTCTTTCTTTTTTTTTTTTTTAAACAGTCTGACTTTGTCATCTCTGGTAGAGTGCTGTGGCGTCACAGCTCACAGTAACCTCAAACTCTTGGGCTTAAGCAATTCTTTGCCTCAGCCTCCTGAGTAACTGGGACTACAGGTGCCCACCACAACACCCAGCTATTTTTAGAGACGAGGTCTCTCTCTGGCTCAGGCTGGTCTCAAACCTGTGAGGGCAGGCAATCTACCCACCTTGGCCTCCCAGAGTGCTGGGATTACAGGCAAGAGCCACCGCGCCCGGCTGTTTGCTGATTTTTACTGCAATCTGAATGAACCTAAGCTCTGAAGTAATTGTTAGTTTTCACCTGTAAAGAATGATGTTAATAGAGTTCCTAAAGTACAAAGTATATCCAGTCTAGATTTGTGAAGAGTTTGGGGAGGGTGGGAAAAGAGATACCTCTTGTTTATATAGTCAGAAAGCTACCCACAGGAAAATACCCCCTTTGAATATGAAATAAATGAAATTAGACATAATTAGAGTCTTTCCATTTTGCACTCATTCATTCATTCAGCAGTATTTATTGAGTACCTCACATGCTAGTCACTGGACAATACTGTTAGACTGTCAGTGCATTGAATAATATCTGTTATTTGCAATTAATGGGAAAGGGGAAGAATAAAGTACTTAAAACTATTTGCTGATTTAAATTGCAATTTAAATGAACCTGCATTCTGGAATAATTGTTAGTTTTTGCTCCTCAAGAAAGACATTAAGAGAGCCCCAGAGTATGAAGCAGTTGATATCAAGTCTAGATTTGCAAAGAATCTGGGGACTGAAAAATAATAGGAGAGAGATATGTTGTTTGCTTAACCAGCAGGCTGACATCTAGCCTTAATGTTTTTAAGCAAAATGAGGAAGTATTTTGAAATGTGATGTGTTATAAACTGTTCTTTTTATTTTTTTTATACTTTTCTGTAATTGGAGCAACATACTAATTTCTACAAGTTGTGATTACTAACAGAGAGCAATCACCTCACAGACTTATACCGAAGAGATGAGACCGTCCAGGTGATAGGAAGTGGCCACCTGCAAAGTCCACGCTTCCCCAACAGCTATCCCAGGAACCTGCTCTTGACCTGGCGGCTCCATTCCCAGGAGAAAACGAGGATACAGCTTGCATTTGACAACCAGTTTGGATTGGAGGAAGCAGAAAATGACATCTGTAGGTAAGTGAGAAAACACCCATTTTAGGGTCCTATTCCAAGGTGGAGAAAAAGGTGAATTTAAAGCATCACGTCAAAAGTTCCTTTAGATCTCCCTGAAATGTATCACTTCCTTAAAAAGCCTTGATGTCAACCCTGCTAGACAAAGTAGCATAGACTGCTTGCAACTGCCAGGACTGTAGGACTCCCAGAGAAGGGTGGAGTCTGGTGTTCTTCTCCAGGCCTGAGGCAGCCTCTGTGAACAGGTGGGTGCATCCAGCGCCCGGGTCAGCCTGCAGCTGTATCAGATGGCCCTCGTTAAAGCCTGCCTTGGGCTTAGGGAACATCAGCCTCTGTGTGGCTCCAGTTGACTCTGGCCATTATAACTGTAACGATCTCCATCAGCCCTGGGACAGGAGGGTTGGGGACTAACAGGGCCTCACCCTGAACTCATAGTTTTAAGCCTCAGGTGCACCTGGAAGCCCACCCACAGTTCCTGTGCTTCTCAGTTGGGCCTCTTTCCTGCAGTGCCTGGATCAGGAGCAGATGAAAGCTATGCATCAGAATCTTCTCCCTTCCTAGCATATTTCTCAGAGAAAGCCTGGGCTGTCCTTCTTTGAATTGTCTGCTCCCAGCATTTTACTCCCTAATTAGCATGGATGAGACGCAGCTAAGATTTTTTTTTCCTTTTTGTACTTTACTGCACACACTTGTTCTGCATTGCCAATGAACTAGTGAACTGCTAAATCCTTTCAGCAGGTTTATTTTCCTTTGAATAATAAAAAGAGGTGCCTTGAATTTGGTTGTCCTTTGCTGCATATTTATTATGCTGACAGCTTTTATTATGTTGCTATTTTTCTGCAAATAATAGCAGTGACGATTATTCTCTAGGACCATAGAGGGTAATGTATGCCTGAAAGCAGAGATGAGTACATGCAGGAAGGGCCAGTTAATATTTACAAAGAGAATAAACTAAGGCTGATCTTACATCTTTTCAACCTTGAAAAAGAGAACTAATTTTTTGTGCTGAAAAAACCTAAATCATGGAACATATACTCCACTATTAAAAGATTATTAAAGGTGATGCTATGAAAGGTACCGTGATCTGTTTCTACTCATAAAACATGGGAGTCTCTTTCCTACCCATCCTAGTCTCCAGCACCAACTCTGTCTTTCAATTCAATCATGACCCCGCTGACCTAGTGTCAGGCCCCATAAGCTAAGGATTTCCACAAGACTGCCTCCACACTTGATACCGGTTGCAGTTCCAGGCTCCCATACCGCTGGCTGACCAGCTACAAATCAGGGGGTTCCAACACCCACTCCTTTGATTCAGCAGTTTGCTAGAACAGCTCACAAAACTCGAGGAAACACTTTACTTACTTACCCGTTGGTGATAGAGGCTGCAGCTCAGGAGCAGCCCAGTGGGCGAGGCACACAGGTGTCTGCAGGGGCGTCCTGGGATGTGTTTGCCAGCCGGCAGCTCTTTAACCCAATAATTAGAGGCTCTTTTATGATTCTTCAATATTTTTTGTTATGACTCGATATGAGGGTGCATATGATTAGGTACATTATTTGCATTTGTGAGGTAAAGTCCAAAAACTGAGTTGTCAGCAAGCCCTTCACCAGAAGGTGTGCTGTGTACCCTACATGGAACCAGTGAGTGGGAACTAAGCAAGCCCCCTTCCCACTTCTTGAATTTAATTGTGTTTTGCTTTCTTGTGGGCTTATAGTTGATTCTCTACTAGTCTCAAATTAGTTGAGAACCTGGGATGCTTGCTTTTCCATTCTTGAAATTCTTAAGAGAATGTTCTCCAACTCCATCCAGGTAAATACAAAAGATGTAAAGCCTCCCTCTTTTTATGGATGAATAGTACTCCATGGTGTACATATACCAGCGTTTATTAATCTGTTCATGGGTTGATAGACACTTTCGTTGTTTCCACATCTTTGTGTTAATTGAGCTGCTATAAACATGTGCATGCAAATGTCCCTGTGATAAAATGATTTGGTTTTTCCTTCAGGGTAGACACCTAGTAATGGGATTGTGTGATCAAATGAGAGGCCTACTTTCAGCTCTTTAAGGATTCTCCATACTTCTTTTCAAAAAGGCTGTACTAGTTTACAATCTCACCAATAGTGCATCTGTGTACCTCTCTCCACAGCCCCACAAGCATCTGCAGCTTTGAGACTTTGTGGTATGGGCTATTCTCCCTGGTGTTAGGTGCTATCTCAAAGTGATTTTGATTTCATTTTTCTAGTCATTAGAAGTTATGAGCATTTTTGCATGAGTTTTTGTCTGCCTGGGTCTTTCTGATGATCAGCCCTCCCTGAAGCTACCTAAGATAACCCCATTACCTTAAACTCTTACATCATTGCAAGGGGCTTATTATGAATAATAAAAGATGTTCCTCATACCCCATCACTCAGAAATTCCAAGAGTTTTAGGACCCCTGTGCCAAGAACCAGGAACAAAGATTAATATATATCTTACACACATAAAAATGTCTGATTACACTGCAGTATCACAGAAGGGAAGCCAGGTCTCCACTGCTGAGCTGGAATTTTGATCCTAGTAGTGAGCTTTTTTTGGCATTCTGGCCTTTAAAATAGAAGAAGAGTAAAAATGGTTTCCTTTCTGGATCCTTCATCAAATCTAGTTGCTGCTCATAATTGATAAAAGGAGGTAGAAGAATAAGAGGATGAAGCAAAAGAGACAGAACTGCCTCAGAAACCTCCTCTCTTCACTTACAATTCAGAGTTAAAATTACCCTGATGCTGTGTAATTACAAGCAGAAGTGACCTACTGTGTTATAACAAAGTTTCAAGTATGCTCATACTTTGTGCAGTAAACATGTTTTGCACATACTGTGTATAAAATGAAATGCAACTGGATTCCTACCATCTGTTCCAAAGACTCCTTGATGTTTAACCTTGTAATATTTTATTGTTTGAATAATGATTTTTTGTTAGTGCTTTTCACCTTCCAGGTACCATACAAACATTAAGTAATTAATTTACACAACACCCAAGAGATACCTAGCTTGTAAAATTATAATAAGCCTTCTTATTTTGCCTATTAGGAAACTGAGGCAAAGCACATCAGGGCCTGGTAACTCACCCTGTCATCATGTGTTACTTGGTTACCCTGCCTGACCCACTAAGAGCTCTGAGGTGCATGGGTGAGACCAGGAAAGCCACAATGGTTTTACTTTGTGTTCAGACCTGGTGTTTCTTTTGCTAATTCCTTCTGGTAACCATGGCAGAGTTGGGGATCAGAAGCCCCCAGTACAGATGTGGGGCTTCTGCCACTGTTCACCCTGAATGCCCATCACTTGTGTGTTAAAACTTTAGCATCTGAAGTCATTTGGGGAAAGGCAGAGTGAAGAAGTGAGACACAGATGACCATAACAGAAAGGCAGAGAGCTCAGCTCATCCTGTAGAATGGCCCAAGATCATAAGTGTCTGGAAACAGAAAAAGTGATCTCTAGAAGATGTTCACTCTGCTACCAAGGGTGCCTTGCTATGTGATGAAGTGATGGGATGCTAGGGAGGGACTTCAGTGATCAAATGGTCACAAGGAGTAATGTAAGAGGCTGGCCCTCAGGAAAAATGTAAGAGGCCAGCTTTCCTGTAAGAGGCTGGCCATCAGGAATAATGTAAGAGGCTGGCCTTCCTGTTATAGGCCAGCCTTCCTGTAAGAGGCTGGCCTTCAGGAATAATGTAAGAGGCCAGCCTTCCTGTTAGAATCCAGCCTTCCTGTAAGAGGCCAGCCTTCAGGAATAATGTAAGAGGCCGGCCTTCCTGTTAGAGTCCAGCCTTCCTGTAAGAGGCCAGCCTTCAGAAATAATGTAAGAGGCTGGCCCTCAGGAGTAATATAAGAGGCCAGCTTTCCTATAAGAGGCTGGCCTTCAGGAATAATGTTAGAGGCTGGCCTTCCTGTTAGAGACCAGCCTTCCCATAAGAGGCCAACCTTCAGGAATAGTGTAAGAAGCTGGCCTTCCTGTCTTTTCAACCTGAGAGTCTGTCTTTCTCTGACCAAGGCCAGATATGAACATAAGTCTTAACCTCTTTTCACATCCTGGTTTAATCAGCTCAAATGTTCCATAATTGGTTAGCACACATCTCTCCTGGAAGTTACATGATTTACCTTATGATGAATTTTATATTTTATGATCTGATCTTTCCAATAGAGTTTTCAAAAATAGAATATCACAAATCATGTGTGTACCTATTTATTTACTTTCTGTAATGAAAACATTCATTCCATAAGCTATGTAGATATAGATCATTTACTCTCCATAAATATCACTACTTGTTATAAATTAATTCAAAGTGGAGACTTATTTGAAAAACTTTATACAGTTAATATTTGGCTATATAGCCAGAGCTCTATCTCCTATACACTAATAGATCACAGTTATTAGTTTTTCCAAGAAAACTTTCTGAACCAGATGTTCCAAAAAGTAGCCTATTTTGATTATCGATAACTTGGCAACAGTCACAGCTAAATGTATGCAAGGGTTTTCTCAGAATAGATTATCAAAGTCTGAATTTAGAAAACCTGATCCAAAAACTAGCTTTCCTTTTAACATTTCTGTAGGATATAATTTTCATTTCAGATGGTAGTCATGAGAAATACATGCTAGGTTTAATTTCTCAGTGAAAGTATGAGTTTCAAAATCTACTTTAATCAAAACATGGTCATGTGTCAAACTAATTCTAGGTATGATTTTGTGGAAGTCGAAGACATATCTGAAACCAGTACTGTTATTAGAGGACGGTGGTGTGGACACAAGGAAGTTCCTCCAAGGATCACATCAAGAACAAACCAAATTAAAATAACATTCAAGTCTGATGACTACTTTGTGTCTAAACCTGGATTCAAGATTTATTACTCTTTTGTGGTAAGTAGGTTAACCACCCTATGATTAAAAGCAGACGCTGGTTTCATAAAATATAGAGATCAATTTCTATGATTAAATACATGAGGGTGTACATGATTAAATACATGTTCTATGATTAAATGAACATGTTCTATGATTAAATACATGAGGGTTCATTCATGAGGGTGAATGAACTTTATTAGTTCCTTATGGCATAGTTTGTTCCTACCTTATGGTCAAAATGCTAAAGTATTTTGTCAGTAAGAAATACCATTTGGGGTCTATTAAGCCAACCTCTGAGCCATACGCTTTGAAAGAGAGCATACTAAATAGAATAGGGAAAATAGTTTACAATAAAATAGATAAGTTACCTTTGATTGAACTAAAGCAAGGCAAATGTATAGCCAAAAAGAAATTATGGGAGAGTTGAACAGATTTTAAGAATTAAAACTAAAGAAAATAATTCCTCTTTTGATTTGAAAATGTATCTATAAATTCCATGGCCGGAAAAAGTCTTGATGATTTTAGTTTAAATTATGACCCAAATTTTGGGAATGGCCTGTGTTATAATCATGGAGGCTCAGTGTTGGCAAGCATTTTCAAAATCAAAAGGTCCATCCAACTCAGGACCGGAGAGTATGAACCCTGTGTGCTGTGCTCATGCTTATTTGTTATCTTTCCAGCTTAAACACCTCAGTAGCTGTTTTCAATTTTAAATGTTTCTCATTGTTAGAAAATGCTCAATCTCAGACTGATGCAAAATCTATTAAGTAATTAATTTTAGTTGTTGGTTATACACAAACATGTATCTTCTTTTTCATTCATTAATAAAACAATACTAAGTTCCTGCCCTTTGTCAGACACTCTGATAACTGTAGTAGATACAAAGTTATTCAAGGCAGGCAGGACTGAACCTCCTGGGCTTCATCCTCAGGTGGAGGCTGGAAGGCAAACAATGAAAGCAATTAGCCAGGACTGAGTGCTGAAGGCTCCTTCCACGCGGACACAGGCTGTTTTGTCTAAACAGCATCTTAAAATTAGCACCAAGTCCCCACCCCCTGTACCTGTCGCCTTTTCTTACTGGCAACAGTTTTCATTGTCCTTGGGTTTGTCTCTGTCTGTTTTCCCAGTGTGGATGCCAAAGTGAAACACACTACTATACATGGAATCAATTTGCTGGGGCTTTATTTTCTCTTAAAAATTAAATTTAGAATAAGAAGGATCTTGTTCTATTTTTTAATCTAATGGCCTTTGCATCATGGTTGAGTGAATTTTACATCAGAACATCATAAGTGAAAAAGTAGCATGTGGTGATGCTAATTCCAGTTTTAATTTGAAAATAATCTATCAACCATTATTGACAGCATGCAAACCCAATAATGCTGCTCAGCATTAAACTTTGGTTTCTGCATTTCTTCACTTTTTAATGTGTTCAGTGGTGCATTTGTTTATAATTGTTCACGGACAGAGCAGGCTTGGCATGTTAGAATGGTGATGGAAGCCTTAGTGAAGGATCTTTTTATCTTTTAAAATACAAGCACTATTAGTGTTAATTTTTGATTATGACTAACTGAATGGCCCACAAGTCAGTAATAAACACCATAACTCTAAGACACTGTCTTTAAGGCAAAACAACTCCATTTGTAGAAGGCAATGCAGGGAAAGTTTTCAGGAAGACGAGTCGTCCTGTTGGAGATGTTCTGGGTTATGGCACCAGCTCATCTCATTTCCTAGCCAACGTTAACTGGAATGTTGGACAGCCTTGGTGGGTGGGATTTAAACTGTTTGGCATCATGCAACTCATTTACCTCCACCAGTATATTGAATTTCGTTTTTTTCTGAGAAATGATGATAACTCTGACATTTTTGTGTATTTCTCAACCCGTCTCTTGGTCTGAGTCCTTTGTGAATACAGACTTGTTCCCCTCCTAATAGGCTTCTGGCACTAAATACAGTCAACTAGGTCCTTGTCCAACTAGGTCCAAAGTGCTTTGGTGGCTGAATTCCAAGAGGTAGAATGAGCTTAACTTCCAGGTATGTAGGGATCTAGATCATGTGGTTTTTTGACAAAACTTGTCTGTTTGATTCTTGGCTCAGTAGGGATAGTAGGTCACATGTGGCTTGACCCTTGTGAAAGCTCACTTCATTCATGTTTCAGTTTCCCTTGCACGGACTTTAAAGATGGGTTTACAAACTCAAGAGACCAGGTTAGAACTGAAAAGTGGGCCAGGTATAAATTAATAGGAAAACAGTGGGATTAAGAATGGTAAGCTTTCTTCAAATGTATTCAAGTAATTGTTTTTAGGATGCTAAACACCGCTAGGGGCTGGAGGCAGCTGTTGTGCACACCCTACTTAAGGTGCTAGAGAAATATGAGCCTTACTAGTTGTTCCTGAAGAGGCAAGTGCTCCTGGAAAATGGCAGGGAGCTGTTGAGAATGGTCAAGATCCCCTCCCTTTGTATTTCTACCCTCCCCTCCCTACTTCGCATAGAACATCTCTGCTCTTCCCACCTCTGACCCTGAGGTGTGCAGGGCTTCTGCAGACTCTGTATGTTGTAGGTGTCCGGGAGGATAAGAGCCCATGACACTGGAATCGGATGCACATGGTCCACTTTCTCACCATCTTTGGAAAAGTGCAGTATACATTTTTGGTCAATTTTTCACTCCAGTAAATGTGGAGACTGATGGATGACATTAAGATAGCCTATTTATGTTTGGGAATGATGCTTACATTACAGTTTGTTCAGTGTTCTTGGAATAGAATTGTCTCCCTTTTTCAGCCCTTGTCACAGTCCCCTCCAGGGGCAAGGCAGAGTAGCCACGTGGGACCAGCAGTGTACCACAGAGCACCCAGCTCCTTATGGTTTCACCAGCTCCTTATGGTGTGGTGTTGAATCAGTTTCTTCCCTTTTGCTTTTACATCTTTGAAATGGGGATAGTAATTGGAATTGGGATGAGATTTTAAAACGGTAATGGATACCTAGCATAGTGCCTACAATATATTACATAGTAAGTGTTCAATAAGTGGTGATAATGATTCTACTTTTACCATCACAAATTATGTACATATCTGTCCCCTCCAAATCAATGGCAATGCACATTTTGAAGGTTGGACAATTCATCTCATTCCTTCGCTGAACACTGGTAAGATAGTGTGTTTGTTGGACCCTTTCTTGGAAAAATATGATTCAGAAGAACTGCCTAGTTTCATGTCCTTGCTCTCCTACTCAGCCTAGCTTTCTAGTGTCACTCTATTCAGGAAAATAAAGACCTTCAGAAAGCATAAATAAGCAAAATGGATAATTATTGAGCACTTGGTAACAATGTATGATTAAATGAGAATTTCCCACCACAATCCAGTTTGTTGGAGAATGAATGTGTTGTTGATTCATTGGGAATTTTTTGGTGAATACCACTAAGTAGGTTACTGGAAAGGTGTTGCAGGGGTCCCCAGGGACTGTGCAGAGAGGTGAACAGATGTGGGTATGGATTTCAGCTCTGCTGATAACTAATAGCTCAGGTTTTTCATCTATAAAATGGTTCTATTACTGCTGAACATTAGGTGATTGTGAGGATTAAATTAAATAACTTTTATGAACCACTCTGCCTGGGATTTGTTAATACTCAAATATCTGCTATTCTTGTTATTATCACTGGTCTAATTAACATATGAGGTACAGATATCCCACTTGCCTGTGTGTGTGTCTACACACACATGAATGGACACTTTGACCATCTTCACTTTCTTTATCCAAAGTAGAAACATTTTATTGTATATTGTAACAAACATGAGAACTTTTATGTTTGTGTATGTTTAATGTAACATACTTTTTTATTCAAAAATAAAAACTGGTCATTGAAAGCTACTCAGTACTTTCCTGCTTTATTAATAAAGTCTAGTTGATTTAAAAAATTGAAATTTACTAAACACTTTATAAAATTAAAAGAGCTATTTTATCAGACCAGTTGCTTAACTATAAATCTCTGCATTTGAATTAACTTCAAGTGGTGCAGTTAAGATTTCCACTAAGATTAAAACTCAAGTGAAGCACAGTTTTGCGTAAAAATGATCAGTTAAAATAAAGGGGGAAAAAAGGAAGAAGATAGAAAAGAAGAAGGAGTAGAACCCAGGAATTAAACAAGATAAGATTCTCTGTTATGATAACTTCTACAGGTTTTGATTTTGCTCACCTAAAACTTACCTGTTGTTGGAACAAAAGTAATGTAAGAACAACACAATAAAAGTGGGCAATTTATCCTCATGTGACTAAGCTGAATCCTTAAACAAAGCTGGAGAGTAAAGGGACTCATTCACTTTGTGAAGTGTGGACACTTTGCCCTTTTTGCATAGGCAGTTAGAAATTTTTAATCGTTCTGAATATCCATGATGTTCTGGCCTCTTCACCAAGACCGTATATGGAGCCAATGCCCACTGATGTGAGGGTGGGGATCCCCACAGCGAATTCTGTTTACCTCACTTTCTTTCATTCAAATACATCATACTGGTTTGAGAGCTGCAAGAGATATGATACAGTTGCCCAAATGCCTCCTGTGTGCAGGACAACACATGCCCAGGGGCCCTAGAAATAGAGCAGTGAGGAAGGCAGGCAGAGTCTCTGCTCTCAGGAACTTGCATGTAGGTGAAAACAAACAATAAACACATGTGTAGGCAAGAACATACACATGTACGAACATAACCCATTGCAAGTTCAATAAAGGCAGATGCCAGGGAGTATTGTGAAGATGAGGGAGTCAGAGGGAGCCAAAGATGATCTATGGATATAACATGGGCTATGTGAACCAGTTTGATGAGAATATTTCAAATTCAATTTATTTTATCATATAAAAATAGCACACTGTATACCCCATGACAGTATCAATGTACATAGCTATGATCTGATAAAAATAAAATAAAATAAATGCAGAAGCAATGAAAAAACAGAAATGAAATCTAGAAGGATGCAATGATGCTAAACTATGGGAGAAGAATATAGTCAGCAAAAGAAGGGTGAACACTAAGAGCGTGAAGGAGAAAAGCAAAGCCATCTTCCCTTTGGGCAGGAAAGCTTCTCCTGGTGCTCAGCACCCTAACTGCTGGGAGGAAGACAACGCGGGAGAAGGAAGCCGAGCACTAGCTCCTTCCTCCCGGCAACAAGTGAGGAAGGCAGCTTCTTATCCTTACCTTAGTCATTCTATCTGGCAGCTTCTTATCCTTACCTTAGTTATTCTATTTTGGATATCTCTGACGTCATTCTGCACCCGGATGGGATAAAGTAGTTAAAACCAGGGCATCGGCTAAGGCTGCTGAAGAATTGTCAACAAGACACTAAACAAAGTGTGGACAGAAAGAAAGTTGGGGCATGGTCAGGATCAAGCGTGAGGACGGCAGAGTAAGAAAAACAAATGTCTAATCCTGAACCCCTGAATAAATGTCAGGGTTGGCAGCCGGCAAGGCTGACGCATCAGTAGATCCCAGTTGAAGCACACAATCTTCATGAACAGAGCCTCATTGTTGCGCAACTCTGTAGCCAGGAGTGGATAAATGTTCTTATTTCATATTTCATGAAATATGTTCTAGAATATTTCATGTTCTAAAATTTTGCCAATTATTGAGATGATTTTGATGAACTAGTTTTCTCTTTGGGAAGGTTGAACAAATCAGTTACTTTAATCAGATCGCTTTCCTAAAGCCTGGATACATAATGGGAAGTTTCATGGCGTGCCTGGGAGAGTGAGGAGCAAACTTTAATACAATCCCAGAGTGAAAGGTAATTTGACACAGGATATGACTGGGTTAGTAAGCAAATGGTGATGGATGAGGGGAGTAAAGGGCAAGTTGAGTTTTGGAGGGGAGCAGAGGAAGGGAAGGTAGGTAAGAAATGTTAAGGGGCTAGGAGTGAAGTGAGATGGAGCACTGTGGTCGCATTGTTGGGGCCTGCCTTGGCGTGCGTTTGTTTCAATGTATTATTCAACAGACTTTATTGACCTCCTATTAATGGTGCCATACACTATGATCAATCCTGGGTATACAGAAGTGGACAAAATAGATAAGGTCCTTGCCCCTATAAAACTCAGAACTTGGCAGGTACAGTCCTAATAGAAAGAATACTAATAATATCTATCCCTGGAGGGATAGGGTTAGGGATAGGGATAGGGATAGGGTTAGGGATAGGGATAGGCGGTTACTGTGAGGCTCATACATGTGAGGTGCTGTCTGTGAAGTGTGGATGCGATGCCTGGCATGTTGTAAATAATCCACTGCTGTTAAATCACGCATTACAGCGTCCCCACGAAGACCAGCACAGGAAGAATACAGGATTTAGAGCTGTACTGTCTTGGAGATGTAGTACCAACCCTCTTACTTTACAGGGAAGCAGTGAACACAGATTAGATAACTTTACAGAAGACACTCAGAGGTCGGAGTCTGCTGGGCCACAGAGCCCACCTGTGTGTGCCCCTATCTGAGACATGAGGCAGTGGCCCTCCAAAGAAAAATAAATGTATGCAAAATTGTGCATAAAATTGCAAGGAGCACCCTGAATCTCATCCACGATGTTCTCTGGATGCACACACACTGTGCCTCACACACTGTGCCCCACACACAGCCTCTGTCTGTTAACTGACGCATGCAGTATTGCCTCGCGTGCTAGAGTCCTTTCTGACACAAGCGGTGTTCGAAATAATACTTTACTACTATAATTAATTTTTCTCATAAACCCTATTTGCTAATCGCATGGGCAGATGACTCCCCGGTGCGCTGTGTAAACACATTTCCAGCATGGAGAGAGATGCTGTTTAATGACACTTGGAAAGTTCCCTACCCTGTTTGTCTAATGTTTAATTATGTGGACATGCTGCAAGTAAACTTTTATTCTTTTTTTTTTTTTGAGACAGAGCCTCAAGCTGTCCCCCTGGGTAGAGTGCCATGGCATCACAGCTCACAGCAACCTCCAACTCCTGGGCTCAAGCGAGTCTCTTGCCTCCGCCTCCCAAGTAGCTGGGACCACAGGCG
>CAUYTI010033139.1:0-11384 GCA_963575145.1 Galago senegalensis | reverse complement strand
AAAAATGAAGACCTTTATCATGGCTCGGCGCCTATAGCTCAAACGGCTAAGGCACCAGCCATGTACACCTAAGGTGGCAAGTTCGAATCCCCAGCCCGGACTGCCAAACAACAATGACAGCTGCAACCAAAAAATAGCCGGGCGTTGTGGCTGGGTGCCTGTGGTCCCAGCTACTTGGGAGGCGGAGGCAAGAGACTCGCTTGAGCCCAGGAGTTGGAGGTTGCTGTGAGCTGTAATGCCACGGCACTCTACCCAGGGGGACAGCTTGAGGCTCTGTCTCAAAAAAAATAAATAAATAAATAACTACCTGACCTTTCTGAATTATTTCCCAGAAACTGAGATTCTGAAGGCCCCTGGGGAGACTTTCTGATGCCAAGATCCACCATCCCCAGCAACCTGCACCAATACACCTGCCACTGTAGCTGAGGAAGGACTGCCCTGAAGTTCTAGGCTGCAGTGATGTGATCATGCCACTGCACCCCAGGCTAAGCAACAGAGAGATGCTTTCTCAAAGAAACAAATAAACAACAACAACAAAATAACCAAAAAGAAGGGTGACACCTGTGGCTCAGTGAGTAGGGTGCTGGCCCCATATACCGAGGGTGGCAGGTTCAAACCCAGCCCCGGCCAAACCACAACAAAGAAAGTAACTGGACATTGTGGCGAGCACCTGTAGTCCCAGGTACTCGGAAGGCTGAGACAGGAGAATCACCTAAGCCCAGGAGTTGGAGGTTGCTGTGAGCTGTGTGACGCTGCCACAGCACTCTACAGAGGGTGATAAAGTGAGACTGTCTCTAAAAAAAAAAAAAAGAAAGAAAGAAAAAGAAACAGATTTCTGTCCACTTGTACTACATATAATCCTCTCCTTTGAGTATAGGCAGGAATGTTCTTATACTGGTAGGGTTGCAACCCCAAATCATGAATATAAATCCTATACTCAAATAGGCAATTTAATCATAATCACAAATCTAGGACACTCTGATAGGTCAGATTCTCTTAAACATTTCCAGCATATAAAAAGACAAATATGGGCTCGGCACCCATAGCACAGTGGTTACAGTGCCAGCCACATACACTGAGGGTAGTAGGTTCGAACATGGTCCAGGCGTGCTAAACAACAATGACAACTACAACAAAAGGTAGCCAGGTATTGGCAGGAGTCGGTAGTCCCAGCTACTTGGGAGGCTAAAGCAAGAGAATTGCTTAAGCCCGTGAGTTTAAGGTTGCTGTGAGCAACAGCAGTCTATATCTACCACAGCAGTCTCCTAAGGGCAACATAGTGAGACTCTGTCTCAAAAAAAAAAAAATCAAATACATACAAATTCCTGAACTTAAATGTTAATTCCCAAGGTCCTAGTCACTTGAATGTTTCTAAATTTAACATCAGCCTCATACACCAGAGCAGGAGGGTTCAAATCCAGCCTAGGCCAACTGCAACCAAAAAATAGCTGGGAGTTGTGGCAGCCGCCTGTAGTCCCAGTTACATGGGAGGCTGAGGCAAGAGAATCACTTAAGTCCAAGAGTTTGAGGTTGCTGTGAGCTGTGACGCCATAGCACTCTACTGAGGGTGACACAGTGAGACTCTGTCTCAAAAAAAAAAAAAAAATCCCCAGTGAAATACTACTGTTGGTCTGGGGTAGGCTGTGCAGGGAATTTTTAGGCTTCCATCCCTGTCTGATCATCCTTCTGCCTTAAACATCCAGGCCTAGGGATCCTGCATCATCTGTGTGGCAAGGATCCTGCCTTCTGTGTGGCAAGAATTTGGGTAAATCAAGAGGGTACATACATATTAATACATCCAGGAGTAATGGAAGAAGCAGCAGTCTGATGTGATCCACTTTCTTACTGCCAGCTCACTGTGTTCCCTTGCTGGGTACCCCACTCCACCCAGCTGAATAGAGTGCTAGGCAAGGTTATGTCACATACAGGGTTCTACTGTTCTGGTTTGCCAAGTTCCCAAGGATGCAGCCTCTTGCAAGCTTATTGATCATGGTGTTAATCTGCTAAACTTTGACTGAAGCCTGCACTCTATTGCAGAGGAACGATTTGGATGCCACTGTGGGGCTCTAGGAGTCTTGAATTCTTACTAGATTGGTGAAAATTCCACACACAAACTTTTTTTTTGTTTTGAGAGAGAGTGTCACTCTGTCACCCTGAATAGTGCCATGGCAACATCATAGTTCACAGCAACCTCAATCTCTTGGGATCAAGCGATCCTCTTGCCTCACCTTTCCAAGTAATTGGGACTACAGGCAACCTCTGGGACACCCAGCTAGTTTTTTGTTTCTTTGTTTGTTTTTTAGCATAGACAGGATCTTGTTCTTCCTCAGGCTGGTCTGCAACTCCTGAGCTCAAGGGATCTGCTCATGTTGGCCTCACACAGTGCTGGAATTATATGCATGAGCCCCCATGCCCAGCCTTTTCTAAGGCTTTTTGATGGGTTATTGGTTGAATATGCAGATGTCCAACCTAAAGATGCAGAGAGCTGACTGTACATGCTTTGTATATGAATTCTTGTACATGGACATATTCTTTGTCCGTTCATCTATTTTTTTTTTTTTTGAGACAGAGCCTTAAGCTGTTGCCCTGGGTAGAGTGCTGTGACATCACAGCTCACAGCAACCTCCAACTCCTGGGCTCAAGTGATTCTCCTGCCTCCACCTCCCAAGTAGCTGGGACCACAGGCACCTGCCACAATGCCCAGCTATCTTTTGGTTGTAGCCATCACTGTTGTTTGGCAGGCCCAGGCTGGATTCGAACCCACCAGCTCAGGTGTATGTGGCTGGAGCCTCAGCTGCTTGAGCCACAGGTTCTGAGCCTGTCCACTCACCTATTGATGAACATTTCCACCCTTTGGCTATTGTGAATAATGTTGCTATGAACATGGGTCTACAAATATCACTTTCAGATCCTGTTTTCATTTTTTTTTTTTTGAGACCGAGCCTCAGGCTGTCACCCTGGGTAGAATGCCATGGCATCACAGCTCACAGCAACCTCAAACTCCTGGGCTTAAGCAATTCTCTTGCTTCAGCCTCCCAAGTAGCTGGGACTACAGACACCCACCACAATGCCTGGCTATGTTTTGGTTATAATTGTCATTGTTGTTTGGCAGGCTTGGGCTGGATTCGAACCGGCCAGCTCTGGTGTATGTGGCTGGCACCTTAGCCACGTGAGCTATAGACATTGAGCCTCAGATCCTATTTCCAATTCTTTTGGATATATACTCATGGGGCAGGTTGTTTGTCAGCAATAGTTAATAAGAACAATTGCCAAGGCTCAGCTCCCCTTGTACAGTGGTTATAGCACCACCGAGGGTGGCCAGTTTGAATCTGGCCTGGGCCAGCTAAACAACAATGACAACTATAACAAAAAAATAGCTGGGATGGGTGGCGCCTGTGCTTCAGTGGGTAGGGTGCCGACCCCATATACTGAGGGTGGTGGGTTCAAAGCCAGCCCCAGCCAAACTGTAACAAAAAATAGGCGGGCGTTGTGGCAGGTGCCTATAGTCCCAGCTACTCAGGAGGCTGAGGCAAGAGAATCACCTAAGTCCAGGAATTGGAGGTTACTGTGAGCTGTGACAGCACAGCACTATACCGAGGGCAATAAAGTGAGACCCTGTCTCTAAAAAAAATAAATAAATAAATAATAACTGGGAGTGCGGCGCCTGTGGCTCAAGGACTAGGGCGTTGGTCCCATATGCTGGAGCCAAAAACTGCAATAATAATAATAATAATAATAATAATAACTGGGCATTGTGGTGGGCACCTGTATTCCCAGCTATTTGGGAAGCTGAGGCAAGAGAATTGCTTAAGCCCAAGAGTTTGAGGCTGCTGTGCGCTGTTATGCCACAGCACTCTACCAAGGGCAATGTAATGAAACTCTGTCTAAAAAATAAAAAGAACAATTGCCAAGTTCAGACTCTGTAACTTGAAAAGGATGGAGAACAGTGGGTGGCATCTGTGGCTCAGTGGGTAAGGCGCTGGCCCCATATATGGAGGGTGGTGGGTTCAAACCTGGCCATTGCCAAACTGCAACAAAAAAACAGCCAGGCATTATGGCAGGTGCCTGTGGTCCCAGCTGCTCCAGAAGCTGAGGCAAGAGAATTGCCTAAAGCCCAAGAGCTGGAGGTTGCTGTGAGCTGTGATGTCACAGCACTCTACCAAGGACAACAAAGTGAGACTCTGTCTCTTAAAAAAAATGTTTTTTTAATTAAAAAAAGAAAAAAGACCGCCAAACAACAATGACGGCTGCAACCAAAAAATAGCCGGGCATTGTGGCAGGCACCTGTGGTCCCAGCTACTTGGAAGGCGGAGGCAAGAGACTCGCTTGAGCCCAGGAGTTGGAGGTTGCTGTGAGCTGTAATGCCACGGCACTCTACCCAGGGGGACAGTTTGAGGCTCTGTCTCAAAAAAAAAAAAAAAAGAAAAAAGTGTGGCTCAAGTGGCTAAGGTACCAGCCACATACACCTAAGGTGGCGGTTTCAAATCCAGCCCAGGCCCGCCAAACAACGATGGCTGCAACCAAAAAAATAACTAGGCGTTGTGGCAGGCACCTGTAGTCCCAGCTACTTGGGAGGCTGAGGCAGGAGACTCGCTTGAGCCCAGGAGTTGATGCCACAGCACTCTACCCAGGGGGATAGCTTGAGGCTCTGTCTCAAAAAAAAAAAAAAAAAAAAGGATGAAGAATAGTTATTCAGCTGGGTTAGAAGATTATCTTTTTTTTTTTTCTTTTGAAACCAAGTCTCACTCTGTGGCCCTTGGTAGAGTGCTAGTGCTATGGTGTCATAGCTCACAGCAACCTCAAACTCTTGGGCTTGGCTCGGCGCCTATGGCTCAAGTGGCTAAGGTGCCAGTCACATACACCTAAGGTGGCAGGTTCAAATCCAGGCCGGACCCGCCAAAACAACAATGACAGCTACAACCAAAAAAAAAAAAAAAAATAGCCAGGCATTGTGGCAGGCGCCTGTGGTCCCAGCTACTTGGGAGGCTGAGGCAGGAGACTCGCTTGAGCCTAGAAGTTGGAGGTTGCTGTGAGCTGTGATGCCAGAGCACTCTACCCAGGGGGATAGCTTGAGGCTCCTTCTCAAAAAAAAAAAAAAAACTCTTGGGCTTAAGCTATACTCCTGCCTCAGTCTTCTGAGTAGCTGGGACTATAGGCATGCACCACAATGCCTGGCTAGTTTTTTCTATTTTTAGTAGAGAGAGTCTCACTTTGCTCAGGCTTGTCTCATGAGCTCAAGCAATCCACCTGCCTCAGCCTCCTATAGTAATAGGATTACAGGTATTAGAATTATATAATTACCTCCACCCAGGCAATTGCTCACCATTAACCAAGGCAGGGGCTCTCACTCCCACCTGCACATTAAAATCACCTGGGGAGCTCTCCAGTAACTACAGTGCACCAGCTCCCCCCCTTCAGAGACTCTGAATAATTGGTCTGGGATGAAGTGGAGACATTACAAATTTTACAAAATGCTCCCCAGGTGGTTCTAAAATGCAGTCATGGTGGAGAACCACAGAAGTTCTATGTACTGCTTCATTCCAGTCTCCATCCTTTACTTTCTGGCAAGACCACGTAATACTTAGATGTCAGAGGGAGGGCTGGTATCTCTCATGGCTCTACACAACTAAATATATATATATAGATACAGATACAGATATAGATAAGGGTCTAGGCTGGCGGGTTCAAACCTGGCCCAAGCCAGCTAAACAACTGCAACCAAAAAATAGCTGGGTATTGTGGAGGGCACCTGTAGTCCCAGCTAGTCAGGAGGCTGAGGCAAAATAATCACTTAAGCCCAAGAGTTAGAGGTTGCTGTGAGTTACGATGCCACAGCACTCTATCAAGGGTGACATAGTGAGAGTCTGTCTCAAAATAAAAAAAAAAAAATGGCTCGGCACCTGTGGCTCAAGTGGCTAAGGCGCCAGCCACATACATCTGAGCTGGCGGTTCAAATCCAGCCCAGGGCCCACCAAACAACAATGATGGCTGCAACCAAAAAACAGCCAGGCGTTGTGGTGGGTGCCTGTGGTCCCAGCTACCTGGGAGGCGGAGGCAAGAGACTCGCTAGAGCCCAGGAGTTGGAGGTTGCTGTGAGCTGTGATGCCACTGCACTCCACCCAGGGGGACAGCTTGAGGCTCTGTCTCAAAAAAAAATTTTTTTTTATTGAAGTGAAATTCATATAATATGAACAATTCAGTGGTGTTTACTACATTTACTATGTTGTGCAACCACTATCTCTATTTAGTTCCAAAATATTTTCTTTTTTCTTTTTTTTTTGAGACAGAGCCTCAAGCTGTCCCCCTGGGTAGAGGGCCATGGCATTACAGCTCACAGCAACCTCCAACTCCTGGGCTCTAGCGAGTCTCCTGCCTCCACCTCCCAAGAAGCTGGGACCACAGGCGCCCGCCATAATGCCCAGCTATTTTTTGGTTGCAGCCCTCATTGTTGTTTGGCGGGTCTGGGCTGGGGATTCGAACCCGCCACCTTAGGTGTACGTGGCTGGCACCTTAGCCGGTTGAGCTATAGGCGCCGTGCCAGTTCCAAAATATTTTCATTACCCTAAAAGTGGTACTGTACATCTTATAAATTTCCACAAGCCTATCATGACTTTTTTTTTTTTTTGAGACAGAGTCTCATTATGTTGCCCTTGGTAGAGTGCTGTTGCATCACAGCTCACAGCAACCTCAAACTTTTGGACTTAAGCAATTCTCTTGCCTCAGCCTCCCAAGTAGCTGGGATTACAGGTGCCCGCCACAACACCCAGCTATTTTTTGGTTGTAGATGTCATTGTTGTTTGGCAGGCCTGAGCTAGATTCAAACCCACCAGCTTCAGTGTTTGTAGCTTGCTTCATAGCCACTGAGCTACAGGTGCTGAGCCTTTTTTTTTTTTTTTTAAAGTCTTACTTTGTTGCCCTCAGAAGAGTGCTCGGCCTTCATGACTCACAGCAACCTCAAACTCTTGGGCTTATGGGAATCATTTTTTTAAAGGGTTTTTATTTTATTTTATTTTATTTATTTATTTATTTTGCAGTTTGGGGCCGGGGCTGGGTTTGAACCCATCACTTCCGGCATATGGGGCCAGCACCTTATTCCTTTGAGCCCCAGGCACCGCCCACTTACGGGAATCTTGCTTCAGCTGCCCACGTAGCTGGGACTATTGGCACCCACCACGGCACCTAGCTATTTTTTTTAGAGACAAGGCCTTGCTCTGGCTCAGGGTCATTTCGAACCTGTGAGTTCAGGGAATCCACCCACCTCAGCTTTCCAGAGTGCTAGGATTACAGGAGCAAGCCACTACACCAGGTTGACTTTTTTTTTTTGAGACAGAGTCTCACTCTGTCACTTAGGTTAGAGCACCCTGGCCTCAGCCTAACTCACAGCAACCTCAGACTCCTAGGTTTAAGTAACCTGCCTGCCTCAGTCTCACTGGTAGATGGGACCACAGGCACCTGCCATAATGCCAAATTAATTTTACTGCTTTTATTTATTTATTTATTAGGGACAGAGTCTCACTCTGTTGCCCTCAGTAGAGTGCCGTGGTGTCACAGCTCACAGCAATCTCTAGCTCTTGGGCTTAAGTGATTCTCTTGCCTCAGCCTCCTGAGTAGCTGGGACTACAGGCACCCACCACAAGGCTCAGATATTTTTTTGTTGCAGTTTGGCCGGGGCTGGGTTTGAACCTGCTACCCTCGGAATATGGAGCCAACACCCTACCCACTGAGCCACATGTGCTGCCCTATTTATTTATTTTTATTCTTTTTTTTTTTGGGGGGGGGGACAGAGCCTCAAGCTATCTCCCTAGGTAGAGTGCTGTGGCATCACACCTCACAGCAACCTCCAACTCCTGGGCTCAATCGAGTCTCCTGCCTCAGCGTCCCAAGTAGCTGGGACCACAGGCGCCTGCCACAACGCCCAGCTATTTTTTTGGTTGCAGCCATCATTGTTGTTTGACAGGCCCAGGCTGGATTCAAACCCGCCACCTTAGGTGTATGTGGCTGGCGCCTTAGCCACTTGAGCCACAGGGGCCGAGCCTGTAAAAGTTCAATGTTACAGCTTAATACTTTACTATAAACAGAACTTCCCATTATTTAATAACTATCATTAAGTTTGTTAGTGGATTGATCATTATGAATGATTATATTGCAGGACATCTTAGGGTCTCTGATCCCTGTCCTGTAGGGCCTTAACAAGTCCCTTAACCTTGTGATGACCAAAAAAAGTAAATTTCAAGATATCCAGGCAGAAGCAACACAGTTCCCTTGAGAACCAAAGGAAAACCAATAAACATTGGTTAATTTCCCTCGATAATTTCCGTGATATCCTCTAGGGGGCAACATTATCCTTTGAGAACCAGTAAAGTAATGATTCATTTCCCTTCCTGGACAAGGTACCTCTCCCTCCCCCAATAAATCCAGGGTAGGATTAGCAAGGAAGAAAGAGGAAATAGCTGTTGTGGCTTGGCAGTCAGTGGCCTTGGACACAATGTAATGCCTCTCTTTGGCCAATCTCCATTCTTCTCCATGTCTCTGAAAGTTGATGCCAAATGCTAGAGTTTCTTTTTTCTTTTTTTTTTTTGAGAATCTCACTCTGTTGCCCAGGGTAGAGTGCCATGGCATCATCATAGCTCACAGCAACCTCAAACTCCTGGACTCAAGCGATCCTCTTGCCTCCACCTCCCAAGTAGCTGAGGCTACAGGCACCTGTGACAACACTCACCAGTCTTTTTCCTTCCTTCCTCCCTTATTTCCTTCCTTCCTTTCTCTCTTTCTCTTTTTTTCTTTCCCTTTCTCTCTTTCCCTCCCTCCCTTCCTTTTTCTCCTTTTTTGAGACACAGTCTCAAGTTGTCGCCCTAGATAGAGTGTTGTGGTATGATAATGGCTCACAGCAACCTTCAACTCCAGTTCATGTGATCCTCTTACCTCAGTTTTTCTTTTTTTCTTTTCTTTCTTTCTTTTTTTTTTTTTTTTGAGACAGAGCCTCAAGCTGTCCCCTCGGTAGAATGCTGTAGCATCACAGCTCACAGCAACCTCCAACTTCTGGGGTCAAGTGATTCTCCTGCCTTCACCTCCGAAGTAGCTGAGACTACAGGCACCTGCCACAACACCTGGCTATTTTTTGTTTGCAGCAGTCATTGCTGTTGATAGGCTCGGGCTAGATTTGAACCCTCCAGCTCAAGTGTATGTGGCTGGCGCCTTAGCTGCTTGAGCCACAGGCACCGAGCCAATAATTTTTCTGTTTTTAATACAGATGGGGTCTTGCTTTTGCTCAGGCTGGTTGAAAACTCATGAGCTTGAGCAATCTACTAGCCTCAGCCTCCCAGAGTGCTAGGATTGCAGCTGTAAGCCACCTGCCTGGCCTTTTTGTTTGTTTGTTTGTTTGAGACACATTTTCATTTTGTGACCCTCAGTAGAGTGCCGTGGTGTCATAGCTCACAAGCAACCTCAAACTCTTGGGCTCAAGCGATCCTCTTGCCTCAGCCTTCCAAGTAGCTGGGACTACCAGCCCCTACCACAAAGCCAGACTATTTTTAGAGAAGAGGTCTTGCTCTGGCTCAGGTTGGTCTCTAACCTGTGAACTCAGGCAATCCACCCACCTCAGCCTCCCAGAGTGGAGGGATTACAGGCATGAGCCACCTCACCAAGTCCTTCCCTTCCTTCCTTTCTCTCTTCGTTTTTCCCTCTTTCCCTTTCTCTCTCTTTCCCACCCTCCCTCCCTCCTTCCCTTCTTTTCTTTTCCTTTCCTCTTTCTTTCTCTTTTTCTTTTATACATAGAGACAGGGCCTCACCGGTGCTCAGGCTACTCTTGAGCTCCTGAGTTCAAGCAATCCACCCTCCTCAGCTTCTCAGAGTGCTAGGATTACAAGGGTCAGCCCTGGGCCCAGCTTTAAATGCTGGAGCTTCTTTCACATTTTTGTGGAGTATCTTCCCTGTGAAGATGTCCTCTTCCACATTATAAAGAACCTAGGCTCGGCGCCTATAGCTCAACTGGCTAAGGTGCCAGCCACGTACACCTAAGGTGGCGGGTTCGAATCCCCAGCTGGGCCGCCAGACAACAATGATGCCTGCAACCAAAAAATAGCCGGGCGTTGTGGCGGGCGCCTGTGGTCCCAGCTACTTGGGAGGCAGAGGCAGGAGAATTGCTAGAGCCCAGGAGTTGGAGGTTGCTGTGAGCTGTAATGCCACGGCACTCTACCCAGGGGGACAGCTTGAGGCTCTGTCTCAAAAAAATAAATAAAGAAAGAAAGAAAGAAAGAAAGAAAGAAAGAAAGAACCTAACCTGGGCTTGGCGCCTGTGGTTCAAGCCGCAAAGGAGCCGGCCACATACACCTGAGCTGGTGGGTTCAAATCCAGCCCAGGCCCACCAAACAACAATGAGGGATGCAACCAAAAAATAACTGGGGCGTTGGGGCAGGCACCTGTAGTCTCAGCTATTTGGGCGGTGAAGGCAAGAGAATCGCTTGAGCCCAGGAATTGGAGGTTGCTGTGAGCTGTGATGTCACATCACAGGACTCACAGCGACAGCTTGAGGCTCTGTCTCAAAGAAAAAAAAAAAAGGAATCTACCCTGGAGCCATCCCAGGAACTAGATAATAAAGTCCTTCATCAGAATAATAATGTACCAAATACAAGAAGCATTCCAAGTATCATGGAAGCAATGGTCATGATTTATGGACATTTAAGAAGGAAATTTATGGACATCCTAGCTCAGAGACATTTTGGGAGTCCAGGAGAAAATATATGTTGAAATTTTGTATTTACATTTTTTTTTTGAGACAGAATTTCACTTTGTTGCCCTGGGGTTGCGTGCCATGGTGTCATATTTCACAGAAACCTCAAATTCTTGGGCTTGAGAAATCCTCTTGTCTCAGCCTCCCAAGTACCTGGGACTACAGGAATGCACCACTACACCCAGTTTTTTTTTTTCCTATTTTTACTAGAGATAGGGTCTTGCTTTGTTCAAGCTGGTCTTGAACTCCTGAGCTCAGGCTATTCAACTGTCCTTGGTCTCCCAAAGTTCTGGGATTACAGGTTAGAGCCACTGAGACTGTCTGGAATTTTGCGTTTTCCAACATAAGGACAAGTTGCTGAAACTTGCACTGCCACTCACACAGTAATAAAAAGCCATCTTGAAGCCATATGTGGTGGCTCATGCCTATTATCCTAGCACTTTGGGAGGCCAAGGTGAGTGGATTGTTTGAACTGAGGAGTTCCATCCCTATTTCTACTAAAAATAGAAAAACTTGGCTCGGCGCCTATAGCTCAACTGGCTAAGGTGCCAGCCACGTACACCTAAGGTGGCGGGTTCGAATCCCCAGCCCGGACCCGCCAAACAACAATGACGGCTGCAACCAAAAAATAGCCGGGCGTTGTGGCGGGCGCCTG
>CAUYTI010033138.1:0-20274 GCA_963575145.1 Galago senegalensis | reverse complement strand
GAAAGTTCTCTTTCATAATTTCATGAAGAAGAGCCTCTGTGTCTTGTGAAGCCACTTCATCACCTTCAGGGATTCCTATAAGGCGAATATTAGTTTTCTTGGAATTATCCAAGAGTTCTCTGAGAGTGAGATCTGTTTTTGCTCTCCATTTCTTTTGATCTTTGCTCTCCTGGGCTTCTTCAAAAGCTTTGTCTTCAATGCTAGATTTGTTTTTAAGCCAACCTGACAGCTCTGCCTTTTCACGGGTGAATTCAGTGTGTCTATATTTCATGGCAGTTGTTAATACTTTCCTTCTGCCAACTTACAGATGATTATCGTCTACTTTGCTTTGCTGGGTCCTCTTTATGCCTTTGCATACTTTCCACTGTTAAGTTTCAACAGCTTCATTGGGGAATAATTGACATGCAGTAAACTGCACATCTTAAAGTGTACAAATTACTAAATTTTGACTTATATGTACATGTCCTGAAGCTACCACCCAAATCAAGGAATGAACATATCCTCATCCTGTAAGTTTCCTACTGCCCTTTTGTAATTTCTCCCCACCCCCACTTCCTCAAGCCCCAGTCAACCACCCTTCAGCTTTGTTACTACTGTTTACACTTCAAAGAATTTTATGTAATCGAATAGTATAGTTTGCGTATGTTTTTGTCTGGCTTCTTTCCCTAAGCATCATTTTTTCCAGATATATCAACTGTGTATCAATAGGTCATTTGCTCTTATTGCTGAGTCATATTCTGCTGTGTGTCTGTATACCACAGCTGGTGTATTCAGTCACCAGTTGGTGAACATTAAGGTTGCTCCTAGTTTTTGGCTACTACAAATAAAACTTCTAGGAACACCCGTGCGCAGGTCTTTGGGTGGATGCATGCTTGAGGTAGAAAAGCTGGATCAAGTGGGAGAAGTGTTAAATATTTGGGGAAACTTTCATACTGTTTTCTAAAGTACTTGTTCCATTTTCTATACCCACTGTCAGTGTATAAGAAATCCAGTTCCTTCACACTTTTTAATTTGAGCCACTGTAATAGGTGTGTTAAGCCTGAAGGACAAAAAGGGAGAAAATATTTATTAAGGAATTGGCATTGCAATGAGAATACCACGTACATGTGTGGACATATCCAGGAAGGTAAAGAAATGTCAAGGTTTTTAGAGGAAAAATGAGGAAGATTGCATAAGTTGTTTGGAGACAAGGATCAATACACAAGGATCAACATACCAGGATCAATGACACCAAGGTGACATGGGGGAGGGTAGAACAGGTGGTGGCTGAGCAAACATCCTCACAGAAGTAGTTTTCTGTGAGGTGTGGTTTTTGCAATCTTTCGTGATGGTAAACAGTAAACATTGATTGATTCAGGGTTTTGACACAAGTAACTCCACTTTGATTCTAACAACGTTCACAGGTATCAAATGGTGTCTGAATGTGGTTTGAATTTGCCCTTCTCTAATTACTAAGGATGTTGGATTTTTAAAATGTTTGTTTGCCATCTGTATATCTTCCTTGGTAAAACACCTATTCAAATCTTCTGGCCAATTTTTATGGTTGTTTGTATTTTTATTGCTGAGTTTTGAGAGTTCGTTACATATTCTGGATATAAGTCCTTTACCAAATATAGAATTCGTAAATATTTTCTTCCAATTTTTGGTTTATTTTTTCATCCTTAGATCCCATGGTATCTTTCAAAGGGCAGAAGTTTTTAGTTTTAATGAAGTTACATTTATCTGTTTTTCCATTTACGGATTGTGCACTAAGTACTGTGGCTAAGAAACCTTCACCTAACACCAGGTTACAAAGATTTTGTTCCGTATTTCCTTCTAGAAGGTTTATAGTTTTAGGTTTTATATTTAAGTATATGATCAATTTTGAGTTACTTCTTGAATATGGTATGATGTGTGTATCAAAGTAATTTTTTTGCAAATGGATATATAATCGCATTAGCAGCATTTATTAGAAAGAACATCCTTTTCCCCTCTGTTTCTTTTGTTCCTTTATAAAAAAAATCAGTTGGCCATTGACCAGCTAGTTCCTTATGTCGACCAGTTTGTTATAGTCCCTTGGTTGGTCAACTTACAGAAGTTCCACTGTAGTTGTAACTGTTTTAAGACATTAAAACAATTAATTGTTAATTTACTTTTGTATTAATTCTAGCCTCTGTGTCCATTCTGGGTTTGCTTTACCTAGTTGATTTTTCTCCTTATAATGGATTATAGTTTCTGTTTCTTTGCATGTCTAGTGATTTTTGATTGGATGCTGGAGAATTTTCTGTTGTTGGTACTAAACATCCTGCAGGAATATGTTCCAAGACCCCCAGTGGATGCCTAAAAGTGCAGATACTACCAAGCCCTACGTATACTATGCACAAATTTCTTCCTTCTTGCTCACAGTTTCCCAGATAGAAGATTCATTCTTACTATAGACCTTAGGAACCTCAGTATATGATTTCTTTTCCTTTGTTTAGTTGAAAACTTTCACCTTTTCACTTAAAGGAAGAGCTTTATGGCTTCTCTTTGGAATGTCTGAATCGCCAGCATCACTCCTCTTGCACTTTAGACCATGACTAGGTAAAATAAGGTTACTTGAACATAAGCACTGCAATATGTGACAGTCACTCTGATAACCCAGCGGGGCGGAATATACAGCACGGACATGCTGGCCAAAGGGATGATTTACGCCTGGGAAGAACGGAGCAGGACGCTGGGAGATTTTATCATTTTACTCAGAAAGTTAAGGAATTCAAAACTTACGAACTGTTTATTTCTGGACTATTCCATTTAATATTTTCAGGCCACAGTTGACCATGGACAATGTACACTATAGAAAGCAAAAGCATGAATAAAGGGAGACTACTGTATTTTTTAATTTTTATAAATATGCTTGAGCTTTGTTCTGGGATGCAGTTAATTTCTTAAAATAGTGTGGTTCAGGTGGCACCTGTGGCTCAAAAGGGTAGGGTGCTGGCCGGAGGTGGTGGGTTCAAACCCAGCCCTGGCCAAAAACTGCAAAAAAAAAAAAAAAAAAAACAGTTTGGTTCTTTCAGGGTTTATTTTTAAGCTTGTTAGATGGGGCCAGGACTGTTTTTTTAAGTTTAGGCTGAATTAGTCCTTGCTACTGATGCAAGATGCTCTGGAGTACCTACCATATATACCCCACGAATTACACTGTTTTCTGGTCTGGTTGGCAGGAAGTGGCACTGTTTCTGAACCTGTGTGTGTTCTATGTACTGTTTCCTTTAGCTCTTTCAGATTGTCCTTCACACACATGGTCTAATCAATCTGCATTGAATACTCAAGGAAAGCCTCTGCAGGTCTCCAGACCTCCCTCTCTCTCTCCCCCTTTCTCTCTCTCTCTTGATCACTCTCGCTCTCTCGCTCTCTCTCTCTCCCTCTTGCTCTCTGTCTCTCTCTGCACTTCCCTCCTTTATGGTGGTCTAGCCCACAAGCTAACTACATGGATCCAGTTGCCTTGTCTTCTTGGCCTTTCAGCTGTATCTCTCCAACTCCGAGAATCTGTCAAGCTCCCCTGGATTTGTTTCTTATTTTTTATTATCTCTAAGATTACTCTTTCCAACTTGAAAGGATTTCTCTTGCAAGAACTGAATTAAAAGCCAGAGCCTAAGGAAATCTTAGACTTCAGAGAATATAGGAAAAAATGTTCTAAAGAAAAGACCTGTTTCTAAGCATCCTGACCTGTGTAGGGACAGGACTTTCACTTTTTTACCTGCACAGGAGGGTTGTACTCCCCAGCCCAGCCAAGCCCAAGACCCTTGCCTGAGCCAGAGGAAAATGAACATGTTGTTGAATTTTAACATAGAACATTTAGACTTAGGAGAAATACTGAGCCTTGGATTATCTTAGGCCCTGCCCTCAGGGTCTAGGGGGCAGAGAAGTTTTCCTTTGACCTCTCCTGAATGGACAGGAATATTTAAGTGGGAAAAATTGAGAAGACATGCTTTAAAATGGCAGGGCCCTAAAGAGGAAAAATCAGGGAGCCCCTTATGGAAGGCCTAAAACAGGGCGTTGGGCTCAGAGAGAATGTTAATGGGCCAGGCCCAGGCAGATGCCCTCAAGAGCTACCAAAATGGAGACAAGACCATTGTACCCAGTCACCCAGCCTTTCATCCATCCGTCCATCCGTCCACCTACCTGACACGCTTATTAATGCTTCCTAAGTCTAGGATAGTGATACGTGATGAAGACAAAAATGGATAAGATTTAGTTTATGTTCTCAAAGCAATTCAATGTCTACTGCAAGACTTCTCAAAATTCTTCCTTTCCCAACATATATAATTACAAAAATATTTGCTAAATCTCTTGAACAGTGCAAGTGATTTACATGAAGTAATTGATTTAATTTTTACAATGACCCTATGATACCTATACTATTTCCATTTCCATAACACAGCTGAGGAGCAGGCAGACTGTGATCTCTGGATAAGGGTCATTGTTTGTAAATTATTATAATACTAGGGTATAAGTGTAAGTGAAGCACAAGAGTACTGGGACTAGTTATTTCTAAGGAAGTGAAGCCCCCTGGAGGGAGGGTGCTGAAGCTGGGAGCCCTGCAGTGATAAAGGGCCCTGTCCTTTCCTGAGCCTGCTGTTCAAATGCTTGTGTGTGCTCCAAGTATGGTTTTCTCTATGTTAAGAATCTCTGTATCCTCTAGCCTTCTTCATGGTAAGGTTTTCAGACTCTTCCTCCTCTGGTTACCCAGCTCTGGGCAGCTCCAGTTTGCCAATGTCTCTCTCAACATGTGGGCTTCAGAACTGAATATACTTGCCCTAAGGTGGTCTTTGGGCTGCTTCCAAGGGGCACAGCTGGAACTGCTGCGACACTCTCATTCTGCTCCTTTATTTCCAACCTGACAGGGAGGGTTAACCAACCCTCAGGACAGAAATGACGGATGCTAGAAGCAAGAAGAGCATGTGAAATTTGGATCAGTTCAGAAAACCAAGAGAATGATTTTTACTTTTGAAAGTTTGTGATTTCTTCAATAAACAAACATTTGAGAGCCCACTAAGTGCTAGGCACTACAGAGGACAGAAGAGATGTGGGCCATTACCCCTTTACTCAAAGAACTGATCATTGAACTAGGGAGATTGTTAACAGGAAAGGCCAAAACTGCACAGTACTATCACCAATGCCAAATTATGCAGATTAACTATGACTGTAGGAATCCGAGGAAGATTCACTGCTAGCTGTTTATAAATTTCTTCCAGAGAGTCTTATACATACCCTGAGGATGAAAAAACATCACTAGTGGGCTGAAAGAGGTGGGTCTTGCTTTGAAAAGTGTGCGCCCAAATAGCTTGGCAAGATGAATTTTGATCACGGAATACTTTTTCTCAATGATATTTTATACAATTAGAGACTGTTTTCTGAAGGAAGGTAATGTTTACTCCAAGTCAAAAATTATGTCATGAGTCAGAGTCAACTTCTGAAGAAGACTAGTGCTTACGTGCCAAAACGGAGAGTAAATTTGTTCGGGTACAAAATATTATTCAAAATAAGTTAAGAAATACAGGTACTTTCTTCTCAAGGCAACTCCCATCAGGGCACCATCGTGGCTAAGAACACAGGTGTTGGAGCCAGACCATCTCGTTTCTCTCCCCAGTCTTCTACTGGCTAAGTGCTAAGCTTCTCACTCCTATTTCTTATCTTTTTATTATTTTTGAATGTGGGGATATTAAATACTGTTTACCTCATTAGACTGGCATGAGTGTTGTTGTTGTTGTTGTTTTTTGAGACACAGTTTCACTTTGTTGCCCTCTATAGAGTGCTTTGGCATCACAGCTCACAGCAACCTCCAACTCTTGGGCTCAAGCGATTCTCTTGCCTCAGCCCCACAAGTAGCTGGGATTACAAGTGCCCATCACAGCACCTGGCTATTTTTAGAGATGGGGTGTGGTTCTAGCTTAGGTTGGTCTCAAACTCCTGAGCTCAGGCAATCTGCCCACCTTATCCTCCCAAAGTGCTGAGATCACAGGCGTGAGCCACTGTGCCCAGCCTGGTATGAGTGTTAATGTATTTCTATTATGTAAAGCATTTTTTTCTTAGACTAGGGGAGATGATTTTAAAAAACAGAACTCTTAGACTATCCCTTTTCTATCCCTTTTCATTACTTTTATTGTTAATCTTTCCAACAGTTAGTCGTTTAAAGCAAGAATCATCATTCATTAGCTTTCATATTTTCTCAGGATCTAGACTTCACTAGCAGCAAAGCAGGGTGATTCTGCCTCAAGATTTCTCATTAAGTTGCAGTGAAATGTCTCCTGGGCTGACTTCATTTGAAGGCTTGATGGGGACTGGAAGATCCACTTCCAAGGTGGCTTACCCGTGAGACTGGCAAGTTGGTGCTGAGTATTGATGGGAAGCCTCAGTTCCGTTTCACATGCGCCTTTCCCCAGGATTGCTTCCCCTAGAGTGAGAGAGCTGAGAGACTGGGGTGCAATGTCAATGCCTCTTACGACCTAGCTTTGGAAGTCACACAGAGTGACTTCTCCTTTATTCCACTCTTACTCACAGTGAGTGGGGCTACACAAGGGCACGATTACCCAGGGGTGGCTATCAGTGTGGGTCATCTTGGAGGCTGGATACCACACCTTTCAAGGAGGTACTATGTACATCCTCTTGTGTTAATGATATTAGGTATAGGATACTTAATACAGAATAGTTTATAATCATGAAGTCCATATACATAGCTTTGTTTTCTCCAAGGAGAGGTCTGTTAATATAACTCCATTGCTATACATCACATATCAGTTACTTTGATTTGTGTTCCCTGGAAAGCAAAACCTGAGACAATGACTTGGATACAAGGAGTTTATTTGGAAGGTGATCCCAGGAAGAAAGAGGAGAGAGTGGGGACAAAGTGGCAGGAAGGAAAGGAAACGCCATATAAGGATGCATTAGGGAGGCTGCTGCCATAGCCACTTTGGACATGATTCTTCTGGGACTTTCTTTTTTTTTGAGGCAGAGTCTCACTTGGTCACCCTGGGTAGAGTGCCATGATCATAGCTCAGAGCAACCTCAAACTCTTGGGTTCAAGAGATCCTCTTGTCTTAGTCTCTCAAGTAGCTGGGACTATAGGTGCCTGCCACAACTCCCAGCTATTGTTTTTTTCTTTTCTTTTCTTTTTTTTCAGTTTTTGGCCGGGGCTGGGTTTGAACCCCCCACCTCCAGCATATGGGGCTGATGCTCTACTCCTTTGAGTCACAGGTACCACCCCCAGCTATTGTTTTTTAGAGACAGGGTCTTGCTCTTGCTCAGGCTGGTCTCCAGCTCATGAGCTCAGGTAATCCACCCACCTCAGCCTCCCAAGTGCTGGGATTACAGCCATGAGCCACTGGGCCTAGTCCCTCTGGGACCTTCTAAGAAGGGTACAGAATGCCTACCAGCATTATCAACCTGTGGTATGGGAGGTCAGGGCATTTATCCACCGACTCTCAAATTCCACTAATTGAGGGTTTCCCTAGAGGATTAACTTGTCATACTTCAGATCTGTACTTGCACTTAGACTGAGGGGCTCCCATGGTGTTGGAGATGGTTCTGAGACGAAAATGGAGACCCTTGGCTCTTGCTGGAAGGAAGATGCTATCAGCCCATGGTGAGTCTGAGCCCACACGGCTGTGATGGAAATCAGAGGTGGGTAGGGAATGCGATGTGGACACTAGAGACATTTGCACCAGGTTTGCAGAAGTGGGAGATTAAGTGGCTGTGTTAATTCAACTCCCCAAGAAGCAGATGTCAAGACAGCATGAGCCATGTCCTGGGGAATATGCCTGGAGAAGGATGGGGAGGGCTGTAGGGAGAGGCTGGGAGAGCTGTCAGATAGTGAGTCTGTTGCAAGTCTGACCTGTGAGGACAGGAGAAGGGAAGAAGAAAGATTGGGTAGAAAGGGTCTTAGATTGGGATGCAGGTCTAGGAAGGGTTCAGCCAGGCTGATGGGGAAGCCACAAGCCAAAGTCTCCCATCAGGAAAGTCAAGGGTTTCACAGGCCTGGACCCATCTTTTTGTCTCAGCTCAGGTAAAACATGGCCTCAGGGCAAGTGCAGGGCTGAGTTCAGAGCACCTGAGCTTGGCCGTCAGGCAAGTCCTCTCTGTGGACATTCATAGATCTGAAAGGCCCATTTTTGTGGCTGCCAAAGGTAGTGTTCCTCTTGGACAGCACAGACAGTTGCAACAAGGTATATATTTGGGGAAACCAGAGATCACCAGATACTGAGATTATCCCCTTCCTCCTTCTGTCTGCCACATTGTCTGTAATTCCAATATAGGAGAGCAATCTCTTTGTTTAACTATTGCTTTTTCTTCCAGATCAGCTCCGGGAAAAGTGACAGATTGAGCCACTAACACTTTAGTATGGACAAATTATCCAAATTCTTTTATTTTGTGGCACATAGGAGGACTCTGGAACAAGAGGGCATATGGCATTTGGGTGAGTAGCACTTAAGAAAAAGGACACAGATATGAAGGACAAGGGACCCATACCAGCACACTTTCTCATTGTGCCAATGGCTTGCCCCTGCTGGAAATGGAACAAAACCGACATGCAGACTCTCTGTAGTGAAATAACAAGTGAAATGTCCTTCAGATGAAGTGTTTCTGTCCAGCAGCACTTTTTCCTACCCCTTGAATATTTTGAAGGAGGGTGTGTTTTTCTGTGTGGTTTGAGAAATTGAATGTTGCCTAGGCGGTTGAAATATTTGAACTGGGAAGGCTTTCTGTAATAGCCTCTAACATGTCCCCGCTTTGGTCTCTGCAAGCTCCCTTGCACGATTCCTGTACTACCTCCCCTAGCCTACCCTCAGCAGTCACAGTGACCCTCTGCTTAAAACCATCCAATGGCTTCCTTTCTCTCTTCAAGCAGAAACAAAGTCTTTATAAAGGCTTGATCACCACCCAGCTCTGCCTTGATATCATCTTTGAGTCTCTCCCTCATTTCCTCTGCTCCAGCCAGACTGCCTTCCCTGCTATCCTGCAGGTCCAGCAAGTATGACCTTGCCCCAGGACACTTGCATTGGTTGTTCTTTCTGCCTGTACCCCTCTCCCCTTGGATCTCTGAGTAGCATTGTCACTCACCCCTTTTATCTAAATATTATCTTCTCAGCAAGGCCTGCCATGACCCTCCTGGTTAAAATCGCAACTCTTTACTTTTTGGATTACCTTTTCCCGTTTTGATTTCATTTACACAGAATAGCATATTCAAATATACTAGGTAACTTATTTATGTTTATTTTCTATTGTTCCCCAACAGAAGGTAAACTCTACACAGGCAGGGATTTTTGTTTGTTTTGTTTGCTGCTGGATCCCAGGGTCTAGAACAGTGCCTGGCACATGGGAGATAGTAGATGTTCATTAAATGAGTGACTGAATGCCATGGAGTAGGGTGAGAGTAAGCATGTGTTTTTACAAAATGATTCCTTATGGAGAATTGGCCACATCCAGATTGACAGAGGTCTACTAGTTTAGGCCATCCATGGAAACATACAAATCACTTCAGAATAGCACGAATGAGCTTTTTCAGTATAGTTCATTCACAATAGAATGAAATTTCTTATTCAGTATTGTACTAAGTGCTAGAAGCTGTGCTAAGCATTTTTTTTTTAACCAGGATTATGGCTTTAAATCATCAAACACTCAACACCATGATGAGTCTTTTTACTATTATTTCTTTTACAAATGGGATAGTTGAGGCCCAGAGAGGTTAAGGAATGTGCCCAAGGTCACACAGCCATTAAGTGTCAGAATCAGAGTGCCTGTGTGAGTGCAAGGCCTTTGTGTTTAGTGGTACACAGCTGTTGCAGAGTGTAGACCCTCCTAGTGATTCTAAAAATAAAAGCTCATAAGCATAACGCTGTGACTTGTAAACTTGGTATTTTAAAAGGTTTATTTTGATTATACTAATATTGCTTCATTGTTTATTTAGCTAAGGGTTTCTGTCCACACTTGTAGGAACAGGTGCTCTTCTGAGATTTTATTATAGCATCTGTTTATCTATTGGCTTTGCAAGCTCTTCAGGCTGCAACTTCAAACACTCCCCTGGATTCTATTGGATTTTTAGAACCCTCGGGGGTCCTCCTGAAGGCATTCAGCACCGGCTGCCTTTTAGCACCATTCTACTTCATTCACGTCAACAGCTTTCTTGAGCCTCTCAAGAAGCCCCGCAGCTAGGCTGAGATGAAAAACTATATACATGGTCCCTGCCTTCTCGGGCTCTCCGCGGAGCCCGGGAGAACCACAGAAACCACTTCGTGTCTCCAGTGCACAGGAGCACAGCCTGCTGCAGCGGAGAGTGGGGACGAGTTTGCCCGAGGAGGCGAAGAAGCCCAGGAAGTGCAGCGAGGCAGGAAGGGCAAAGGCCCCAGCCTCGAAGGGGGCCGAGCCACCTGCAGGGTGCAGGGACACGCGCTCTGGGTGCGTGGTGGGCGGGGCGCCGAGAGCGAAGGGTGGGTGTGCAACCGCCAGACTCCAATCGCTCAGAGCTGGGGGTTGGGGGGTACGAGGGAGGGACTGCAGGGCCGGTTTGAAATTGGGCCAGCTCCAGAGTGGGCGGGACTCAAAGTACACAGCGCTGGGTAATTCCCTTTCCTAGGAACTCTGTACCCAGAGGACCATGTTTGCTTTGTGCTCAGACACTTAGTAAATACCGAATGCAAGTATCTTTGCCTACCGCCAACTTATTTCTGTAATTTTCTTTTTTTTTTTTTTCATGGAGTTTCTTTCTTTCTTTCTTTTTTTTTTTTTGAGATGTCTATGTCCGTGACGTCACAAGCGGCATAGCAGCTCACAGCGACCTCAAACTCTTGGGCTTAAGCGATTCGCTTGCCTCAGCCTCCCAGGTAGTTGGGACTACAGGCGCCGGCCACAACGGCTGGCTTTTTTTTTTTTTTTTGGTAGTAGTCATTGTTGTCATTGTTGTTTGGCAAACCTGGGATGGATTCGAACCCTCTGGCTCCGGAGTATGTGGCCAGTGGCGGCCTAGGCGCTGAGCTACAGGCTCCGAGCCTTCACGGACATTTCTTTTAAGTAGAGCAATTGAGGATAGAGTCAGATCTCAGGGGAAAGTTCTCTGATCCTGCTGGCTGTCCTTTGGCAGGTGGTTGTGGGCAGCGTGCTTTAGTTTCTTTGCACGTTGATTTGCTCATTGTAAAATGAAAAATATCCTTGTCTTCTTTCCTGGATTTTATAAAACATGTTTGCCAGGTGTGGTGGCTTGCTTGTAGTCCCTCTGCTCTCCGGGCTGAGGCGGGGGGATCACCAGAGCCTGGTAGTTCCAGGCTGCAGGGAGCTATGAAGAGCTATGCCACTGTGTCCCAGTCTGGGCCGGAGAGCCAGACCCAGTCTCAAAAAGTTTGACTGCTCTGAGCATCTTCCTGGTCAGTCTAAGTGCATCTGATACTGGACTAATCATGGGACAGTGTAGGAGAGGATTCACACAGAGGTGGAAGTGGCCAGATTAGTGGGTAACCAACCAAAAAGGAACCGTGCAAGGCAGATGGGTTTTCTTGCATCCTGGATCTCTTTTAATTTCCTCAGCTACAATCAATTCATAAGTTCAAATAGAAAAAAAGTCTAGTTTCTAAAGAACCTTGAATAAACAAGACAAAAATGTTTACCAATAACAGTTTTGAGGAATGTGAAAGTGAATTTTTTTGTTTGACTTAACTACAGTTCATTTTTGGTAGAAGTGGGAACACTTGCTACCATATTCTATTAGTATGTTTATGAATTTATTTTCAGAGAGAGGAAGCAAAAGAAACAGGGAGAGATAGAGATTAAGGGAGAGGGAGGGGTGAATTTCAGACATATAGCTACACGTCTGCATTAAAGTTTGTTGAGACATAGAAATAAAACTAGCGATTTTATCCACCAAAAGCCAAAGCATAGTCCCAGGAGACCTGTAGCACTTAGCAGTAAAGTTCAGCCCATTTCTCCACATGCCCGAGGCCAGTCTGTCCCTGTGCTCTTGATGCCGTGAATTCAAAGCACACTGGCATAAATAATCAACTGAGGGCTGCAGTGGAAATCAGTCCTTCCATGCAGCCTCACTCTGCGAGATTTCTTAGCTATTATGAAATTTACTCAGAAATAAAAATCTACTCTAGTCAATGGAGAAGCTCTTTCAGTCTGTATTATGCTCTATCTATTTTTATTAAGTCCTGGGTTTTGCCTGGAGAAATGATGAAGTCTTACATTTTTGTATTGTTTTGTAACTTACAACACACCTATCATTCATCACCCCCTGCAAATCTTCCCTACTCTATGAGGAAATATATTTTTATCCCACTTCTCAGTTTAGAAACCTGAGCTTCTGATATGTTCCTGAGGTCTCCTGGCTAGCACGTGACAGAGTTGTGTCCAGTAGCTTTATATAGTGACTCCTACACAAGGGTTCGCACCAAAAAGCATACTGACTTTAAATTTGCAGTAAACCTGAAAATCTCAGAAAAGTCAATTGTGTTCTAATTTCTAACTACTTGATTCAAGCTGAAATTAAAATTAGAAATACAATTTCAATTTTAAAAAGTTGCTTACACTATTGGACAGTTACAATTGCTTAGCATTAAAAAACATCTGCATTATCTAATTTAATCCTGCCAAGAGGTGAGGCACTATGATCAATTCCATTTTTGTAGATAAGGGAGGGGCTTATCTACAAAGTCAAAAATTTGTTTACTCCCATGAGTCTAAAGAAAGTTAGGTTAAATAGCTATTAATATTGTAACAGCTGCTAATAAGAAAGAATGACTTTAGGACTGTGGTTATCATCGTCTTTTAAAAAGATGGCCGGAAAAAAAAAAAAAAGATGGCCGGGCTAATACCATGCTGTTGCTGCTAGTTTATTTATTGTTATTATTTTTGGTTTTGGGTGCACAGAATAAGATTAATCATAATCCTTGACTTATAACACACAGTCTACATTGGTCCTTGCAACTTGTTTATTCTCCTTATTGTTTTAAATAATTTTCTTTTAAAGCATGGTTAAGAACATATTCCAACACATGCTTCTGGGTCCACATGGTTTGTCTGTGGAATCTTTACTCACATTCTGGACATAATGCACAGAAGGAATGGCTTTGGGGAGTCAGCCCTGTAACCTGGAACATGGTGGCCAATGACCCTACCATGGACAAGAAGCTCTCTCCTTTCCACCAAGGGTTAAGGTTTCAGGGTAGAGTCAGCCACGAGCTTGCTGAGAACATAGTATTCATAACATCCTTTCCAAATTCCAAGGAGATAAAACAAACAAGTGGTCATTTTCCAGGAAAACTGAGGCAATGTTTCCAGTGCCTGGAGAATCCTCATAATCATCATTTCCCTGCCATTTAAAAATGTTGCCCACACCCTCAATCCTTTTTCTTGGGCAGGCCCATTGGTTTGAGGACAGACAGCAGAGCTGCCTCTGGTGGAAAGCCTGGTGGAAACTGCATTATGCTGACAGTCTGGCTGGAAGCCTTGTCAACAGTCCCTAAGCGTCATTCATAGGGCGGAGTGGAGGTTGCCTTGGAGAAGAATCTCTTCTCAAGTCACATCTGGCAAAGACTTTCATATAAGCCTCTTTCTTCCTCATCACAACTTCTCTCTACTTTTAGGAAGACATTTGTTTCAATGTCTCTAGCCCTGGTCAAAGTGGAGTTTAATTCTGAAAGCAAATTGGGACTGGGTATTCTGTGTTTCTAGAATAGTTATTATGACACATTCCTCCACTGAGGGCATGTGAGTGGGTTTCCATTATTGGTTATTTGCCTCTAATTTGGCAGCCTATTGTAGGAGCTAAGAGTGTGACTCTTAGTCACAGCAATTGGTTTCAAATTTCAACTCTACCACCAACTAGTGTATTTGTTAAAACCTTAGACAACACATTTGAGTTTGCCAAATTTTAGTCTTTATCTCATTAAAACTGTTGTGAAATTCCGGATATCTTTTGGAAGGCATTTAGCACAGTACTTGCACACAGCAAGCACTCAGTACATGTTGATTACTGATACTGTTATGAAACATATGTATTAATATACTTGGTACTTTGATTTCTCCTATGTGGATGCCTTAAATTAGGATTTCTGGGTCCAAGAGTGTGTGTGTTCTATATATTAACATGTGGTACCAAATTCTTATTAAAATAGTTTGCAATGGCTCAGCGCCTGTAGTGAGTGGTTATAGCGTCGGCCAAGTACGCTGAGGGTGGCGGATTCAAACCTGCCCTGGGCGAGCTAAATAGCAATGACAACTGCAACCAAAAAATAGCCAGGCATTGTGGCAGGTGCCTGTAGTCCCAGCTACTTAGGAGGCTGAGGCAAGAGAATCACTTCAGCCCAAGAGTTTGAGGTTGCTGTGAGCTATGATGCTGTGGCACTCTACCAAGGGCCACATAGTGAGACTCTGTCTCAAAAATAAAAAAGTTTGCAACAATGTATAGTCTTACTAATGTGATGGGTAGAAGTGATTTCTTGTCATTTTAATTTGGCTTTTCCCAGCATGTAATGAGATGAAGCATCAATACATAGATTATTGGCCATCTTCAAATTCTCTTCTCTGTCTAAACAGGCTATGACTGTTCATAGCCTTTGTCTATGGCATTTTATAAATATTGTTATTTTAATAAATATTATTCATTTCTAAGAACTGTGAATTAAGGATATGCCAAAAATATATTTTCTCTTGTTCTACTGTTTATCTTCCTTTTGTGATCTTTTGCTATATTTCCATTTCCATTTTTCAAGTAGACCAATCTATAGACCAATATAACCATTCTTCCTTTATGTCTTCTGGGTATCCTGTACTAATGAAACCCTCTTGTATGCCTACTATCTGCTGGAAACAATGTTGGAGGCAGAGGGAACCAGTTGTGTCTCGGCTCCCATTCCACTGCAGCAGTGGCTCTTGCTTTTCTGTAGGCATCTCAGTTACATGTGAAGCTTTTTAAACTATGTTTTCTTAGGTCCAGCCACAGAATTTCCAGAGGTGGGACTTAGACTTATGTACTTGAATAAGGAGAGTCTCATTTTAAAAATGAGTGCTTCATAAAAGTAACTTCTTAAATTAGCAACTTGTTGATAGCGATTGAAGCTGGGTAATGGCACATACTGCTCATACTGTTCCCTCTGCTTTTGAACGCGTTTGAAGGTTAAAAAACAAGTTCTGATAGCATGGAAAGCTAGTTGAGGTTGCTGCCCTGAGCAGAGCTGGCTAAGAAGCAGAGATGCTGTGTGTTCCATTGGCATGGGAGGTCAACTAGGAAGGGGCAGGGCCTCATCCTGGTGGTGTTGAGCAATAAGGCAGGCTGCCCAAAGTGGGAGCTGGGCCAAGGCCAAAGCAGCCTGCCAGGAATGTGCTCGACCCTGAACAACAGGGTGTGCTCCCTGCCTGAGTCCTGCCTTCATGGCTTCCCTCTCAATTTTGCAGGTCCCCATGGAAAGGCAGGTGCCAAGGTTTCTTTTCTGTGGGGAAGAAAGTCAAAAAAGGAGGTCAGCCTTCAAACCTCTCTCTGGAAAGAAAGCAGAAGATGGCAGTAGTGGTGGGGTCTTTGATGATCCTTGTATTAGAAGTGTTCCCATTTCCCATCAGAATGGCTTATTTCTCCCTCTGTTAAAAAACAATCCTTTGTCAGTCATCTTCCTTTTTTTTTATTGTTTGGGATTCATTGAAGGTACAAAGAATTAGGTTGCACTGATTGCATTTGTTAGATAAGGTTCCTCGTACACTGTGTGTCAATCATCTTTTTACACTTACTCTAAAACTTGCAATTTCATTTCTCTCTTTTTTTCTAGAAATAATAAAGGCATGACACTTCTCCCCCCACTCATATTAACTTCTTTATCTTGACTATGATTTGCTTATTTCTGCCTTCATGATAAACACAAAACCTTGTAGTCAACACTAGTCCTTACCTCTTTCAAAAGACTGTTCAAACCACTGAGAGGAAACCCAGGACAAACTGACTGTCCACGTTCAACATGAAAGAACAAAGATAATTAAATCATTAAGGAAAATCATCAGTGCCGAAGAGGATCTGAACCATGAGCAAGTAGAACAACTCACTCTTAGGGGAAACAAATAATGTGAGGAAGAGGAGAGCCTTTGAGAAGTTCTCCCAAGAACTCTTAAAGAGATATAAGAGGATATCATGTCTATAAATCAAAAATTGAAAAAAATAATCAGAGAACTGAACTTTTGGAAAGTAAAATCTTAAAACTCTGATTACCAAGGTTAAGTTAAGAATTCCACAGAAGTCTGGCAAATAAAATAGACCCAGCCAAGGACGGAATTGTTAATGTGGAAGATAAAGTTGAAAAAAAAATCTTCCAAAACTTAGAGACATGATGTAAAAAGAGATATAAAGATGAGAAAAAGGCTGAGAAAAGATCAAGGCAGTTCATTCTTCAACTTCTTCAATAGGAGTCTTAGAAGGACAGAAAGAGAACATGGGGAGAGGATGCAGTTGTTTTCAAAATAGAGAAATGACTTGAGTCTTCAGATCGAAAGGGCCCAGAAAGATACATAGTGGTGAAATTTCTGCACTGCATGGCTCAGAAGAATATTCTTAATGTTTTTAAGAAATTAAACATAGGATTACCTGTGAGGGGACCAAGCCAAATTGGATCAGACCCCTGTCAGCAATGGTAGATGTTATAAGATAATAAATAGTTTTGAGTTCCAGATTCTGAGAGGAGTGATCTGACTATAGAAATACATGCCAGCTAGATTAAACATGCAAATATTTCAGACATATGCAAGGACTCAGGAAGCTGGTCTGCTACATACTTATCTGGAAGCATTAGTTAGAAATGTACTAGGATAAGTAGAAAAGAAATCCAAGAAGGAGAAAAACATGGGACCCAAGAGACTAAATTAGGAGGACAATGGCAACAAATCTCAGATGATAGTTGCTCTGAAAGCCTAGATAGCATTGAACCCAAATTAGGAAGTCAGAGGGCTCCAAGTACAATCTTCAGGAAGAAGATGGGCATAATAACTTTAAATCATGAGATTAGAAATGTCATTACAGTCTGCTACCAACAAGATGGTGGTATAAGTCTTTTTTCTTTCAACAAGAAAAAGAATGGCAACTAGTTATTCTGAGAAATAAAATGAATGACTTTCTACAAAGAAAGTCAAAGTTTGGGCAGGGCCTGTGGCTCAAAGGAGTAGGCCCCACATACCAGAGGTGGAGGGTTCAAACCGAGCCCCAGCCAAAAACTGCAAAAAAAAAGAAGAGAAAAAGAAAGTCGAAGTTTAAATATGAAGCAAGTTAGAAATAGTGGCTACCTCTTGGTCCCTTAGGGAGGACTGGCATTTCATGTTGCCAGGATTTTTCTGTTGATTCTTCCTCATGAGTGTTTTCTTTTATCTGTTTCCTTGCCCCAATTTTCCTTTCACTTCCTCTAGCTCTTTAAGTTACTGTGCCTCTGGCCTAAGGTTTTAATGAGTCCTTTTGGTACAGGACCAGAAGGATGAGAAGATTGAAGAGCAAGAGGGAAAAAAGGATTTAAAAAGGAAAGACAAGAAGGCAAGGAAAGGGTGTGAGTAAAAGCGAATTTTAACAAAAGGAAGAGAAGCTCATAAAGAGGGAGACAGGACTACTATAGGTGTACAGTAGGGTACTTTGATCCAACCTTAAAAACCCCTGACCTCTGGGGGTGCTGGGTTGGGTGGTTTCCTTGAGGTCAGCAGCTCTTTGCTGGCCTGTTCAGACACAGTACCCCACCTCCACCAAGTAGAGAGGAAAGACAAAAATACTATAAATTAAACCAAACCAAACAAACAGAAACCCTTATGGGATAAAATAGGGGGAAAAAAACGAATCATAGAAACACTAGCAAAAATGAAGTTCTAGTTGTTAAAGAAAGCAATAATGGAAAATTGTATTTAAACTAGAAAAATGAAAAAAGAAAAGGAAGGAAAAAGAAAAAAGAAAGGAACAAAAGAAAAAAAAAGGAAAATCTAAAGGGAAAATGTTGAAGTAAAAAAACCCCAAACCCAAAAACCAAAAAACAAAACAGTATATATATCTTGCTGAATATTGTCTGGGTAGTAGGTGATCTTCTGGGGTATGAGATGTTAATCACAGTGCTAATACAACTGTACGAGATGGAGACTGGATTTCTCAAACCCCACAGGCTTGAGAGGCTAAATGTCTCCTCAGCCCCCTCAAAAAACACTTTAAACTATTATCTTAGACTAAGCAGAGGCTTTCCCAGGAAAGCACTTGTCTCTGGGATCTCTCCTGAAGTGGCTGCCCACTTATACAGTGTGCCCAAACCAGTCTTACTCTATGCCGCTGAGGGCTAAGGCTGTAATTGGCCAAACACTGAGATCTCTGCTCTACCCCAGTGCTTCAGTCCCTGCCTTTGGGCTGCTCAGTCACTAGGTTAGTCACCGGAGATCTCCTAGCTGATCCTCACACTGCAACCCTGAGGACAAAGCCTACAGGGGCATTTCTCTCACAGTGGCTGTATGGGGGCCCACAGCTGAACAATATTAGCTCTCATCACAAGGGACCACCAGCAAAGTAAGCACCCAGAAATTAAAGGACAGAACCTAGCTTTCACAATGATGCAAAAGACAAAACTAAGCAATGGATTTTTACAAAATAAGATGAATAGAATGTTACCACACTCATCAATTATTTCAATAAATGTTAATGCCTTAAACTCCCCACTGAAGAGGTACAGATTGGCTGATTGGATTATAAAACACAAGCCATCCATTTGCTGTTTGCAGGAAACACACTTAGTCCCAAAAGACAAACTAAAGCTCAGAGTTAAGGGTTAGAAGATAATTTTTCAGGCAAATGGAATTCAGAAGAAAAGAGGGGTTGCAATCTTATTTTCAGATACATGTGGCTTTAAAGCAACTAAAGTCAAAAAAGACAAAGATAATCACTTCATATTGGTCAAGGGAAAAATACACCAAGAAGACATTTCAATTCTAAATATTTATGCACCCAACTTAAACGCTCCCAGATTCTTGAAATAGACCTTACTTAGTCTGAGCAATATGATATCCTATAACACCATAATAATAGGGGACTTTAACATTCCTCTCACAGAGCTGGACAGATCCTCTAAACAGAAATTAAACAAAGATATAAATACTTAAATGAGACCCTAGAACAACTGTGCTTGATAGATGTATATTGAACACTCAAGCCTAAAGATAAAAAATATACATTCTTCTCATCACACCATAGAACATTTTCCAAAATTGATTATATCCTAGGACACAAAACAAACCTCAACAGAATCAAAGAATTAAAATTTTACCTTGCATCTTTTCAGACCACAAGGCACTAAAGGTGGAATTCAACTCTAACAAAAACATTCACTCCCACACAAAGGCATGGAAATTAAACAACCTTATGCTGAATGACAGATGGTGCAGAAAGAAATAAAAAAGGCAATCACTAATTTCCTTGCACATAACAACAATGAAGACACAAGCTACCCAAACCTGTGGGATACAGCAAAAGCAGTCCTGAGAGGAAAATTTATCACTTTAGAAGCCTACACTTGGAAAACAGAAAGAGAGTGCATCAACAAACTCACAAGCCACCTTATGGAATTGGAAAAAAGAACAATCTAAGCCTAAACCCAACAGAAGAAAATAAATATCTGAAATTAAATCAGAGATTAATGAAATTGAAAACAAAAGAATCATTCAGAAAATTAATGGAACAAAGAGTTGGTTTTTTGAAAAAATAAATAAAATAGATAAACCTTTGGCCAGACTAACTAGAAACAAAAAAGCAAAATCTCTAATAACCTCAATCAGAAATGATAAAGGGGAAATAACAAGTGATGCCACAGAGATACAAGAAATTATCTCTAAATATTACCAGAAACTCTATGCCCAGAAATTTGATAATGTGAAGGAAATGGATCAATGTTTGGAATCACACCCTCTCCCTAGACTTAGCTTGGAAGAAATAGATCTTCTGAACAAGCCAATTTCAAGCACTGATATCAAAGAAACAATTAAAAATCTCCCAACAAACAAATGCCCTAGTCCAGATGGCTTCACAGCAGAATTATATCAAACCTTCAAAGAAGTGCCTATTCCTATACTGCAGAAATTATACCAAAAAATTGAGGAGGAAGGGATTTTTCCCAACACATTCTATGAAGCAAACATCACCATGAAACCAAAACCAGGAAAAGACCCAACTAAAAAAGAGAACTTTAGACCACTTTCACTAAAAATATAGATGCAAACATTCTCAACAAAATCCTAGTCAATAGATTACAACTTACCTTCAAAAAAGTCATACATCATGAT